>OY720031.1:9790403-10099270 GCA_963082485.1 Eudonia mercurella
ATTCAATTTCCAATTAATATCTAAATAATAAATAATTATCTAGTCGATAAAGATTCGATAAAATTGCGCATGCCATGTTATCTCTGCACCACCCTATGGTTGACTGGTAGAGAATGCCTCAGGCATTAAGTCCGCCATGATAATTATGTTGCAAAATTTTTTAAATAAATAAAGTAGAGTACGAGCGCACACACAAACTAACGTAATAAGCTTCGTCATCATCCTTACAACTATCGATGAACTTTTAAATCTATAAATTAATACGTAAAGCAAAAACTTTGTACCTACCCGTTTTTACGAAAATTGCGCGGACGGAGGAATATGATATTTTGCACACTTATAGAAAGTTATCCAAATGTTAATATTTTTTTTAATTATGCATAAAAATACATTAAATCAACAAAAACAACATTACACACACTACCATGTATTTGACACACACGTATTGTTTGTCTTTAATGCGGCCGACATCTGTCAATGCCAATCCAAATTCACATTCTATCTTTTTTAATTTTTCATTGCATAGGATACAATTTGTGTTGCCTTAATTACGGTCGAATTTCGACCACTGGGCGACCACTAGTAATAAGTAAAAATCCTCAAGGACACGAGTAAGTCTTAGAACGGTTGTTCTCACCCCGAATAACTAAAATGACAACTATTCTGTGCGGTGTTTGAGAAATTTCCTCCCGTGAATGATCAGGTTGAATTGTTATCTTCATTATTCCCTAGGTTTTCGTAAGACCTTTTTTCCTTCGATCCTATTTTCTTGTTTTCTACATAAGTTAGAAAAAAAGAGGGGTTTGTCTTATGGTCCCTCTGTGTAGTTCAAGTACAATTTAGGAAACAATTAACATAATGAATATCAACTACGGGTCGCCTATCATTGTAAATAATGTTGACCTTCGCTAAAAGCCTCCTCAGTAGTTGATGACTCCGGGTGAAGTTCGCTTAACCTACGGCCTTATCGTCACCTTACCATCAGGTGAAACGAAGGCAAAGCGCTTCTTTGGCGCGGAATTAAAAAAATCTTAACTTTTTTTTATCACTACATTCCTTCTAATTAAGATAAAAAGTATCGTTTATACTGTCCGAGATTAAAACAACTTCAGGAACTTAGTAAATTGCCCGCGATCCGGCGTCACGTAAAACAAAAAAAAACTTCGGCCAAATTGGTTTTAAGGCAGTGTAACTTTTTTCATAAATCAGTCCCGCGTAATAGCGGGGAGTGTCTTTAAATTATTTAAATTATCTGCGCTAATTTAATTTTTACTGTGTTGTGTTTTTTTACTGTGATGTTTGTTAACGAAACGTTAAAAGTTTCTTTGTTTGAAAAGGTCGTTTCTACACTCTGGTTCAAAGTTAATGTTGACAGATGTAGTGGATTAAATCTTTAAAAAAAGTGAATTTATGACTGTTTGAGTTTTAAAAAGTTCAAACAACATATTTATAATGAAACACAAAGTTTAACCAAAAATAAAAAGTGATGGTTACCTCAGACGAATTCAATTCAATTCAATCAAATAATTGATTTATTGCATTCCACAATGTAAACAATAGATGGTGAACATAAATAGGAGATCATTATGGACCCTGGCGGGCACGCAAATAGGATTTAGAAGAGAGGAGGCGCTATAAAGGTTTATGCAAGTACCAAAGGTGCCATATACATTATGCAAACCACATAATGGAATTCTAAAATGCAATTTTTAAATTACTTTTTGAAGTGACGATCCTTTTTTTTGTTTCGGTATAGATAAATCGTATACCTATACGTTATGGAATTATGTTTCAGTTAACATAAGTACGTGCATGGTAACAATTAACAAAATTTACCAAAAGGCGTGAAATAGCAAACTACAACCTTCATTTATTAGGAGGGAAAATTCACACATTGTTTCTTTTTAGTGGGACTTAAAGGAGTAGTTGATGAAAAAAAAAGTATTTGACATATGTCCACAAAAAATACCGTAATCTAAGAATTTAAAAAGCTATTTTAAACTGAGGGTATATTTTAGTTTTTGTAATAAGTACCTCGATGAATAATAAAATTGATGCAATATCTTTTGAAAATATTAATATGTATCTAACATAGTGTATTCATTTCATTATATTGATAAAGCAAGTAGTCGTAATTAATTTGAACAACGTCTAGACGCATTTTATGTATCATTATTAATTAAGTTAACTCGTCTGTGAGCATTAAATACCACAATACATTCTCCAATTAGTAGGACTTTTATCATAATGATGTATTTGCTTACTAAAACACTTTACTGATATTTGTAAATGAGTAAACAAAATAATAAATAATGTCAATGTCAATGTTACAAATAAAGTAAAATAGTTTTAAAACTTATCGACTCGCGTTTAATGTGCTGGGCAAAGGCCTCCATCATTGAAATCAAGTCATCGCTACAATTGATGGGTAATGGCGTAATCACCACGCTATTCGAATGCGGGTTGGTGATCACAAACCCGGGCTATGCATCGAAAAATCCGGAATACATTTTGCCCAACCTGGGAATTGAACTTGGGACCTTCGGGCACATGAGAAGTTTTTCATAAAATTAAAACCAGAAAAGTAATTAACGAGCGTTTAATAACAGCAAAAGTTAAGAACACATATGGAGAACGGACAACGCACTATTTGGTTCCTCGTCTATTAAATGACATTGACCCTTCTTTTTTGAATAGCATAACAAAAAATAATATAAAGAAAAAAATTAAATTGCATTTTTGAACACCCTGTAGCCAACGCAAAAAAAAGTATCTATTATGCACGCACATCTTATGCTTTGTCGCTCGGTCGGGTCAACTTCACTATTAGCACGGTATACCTAGCTATAGCGAACATTCTAGCTAGCATGTATCTCTTTCTCACGTAGTGCAGGTGGCCTGCTGACGCGATTCATTTGTATCGCATTTTAGTTAATGTTAAGTGCGATAATTTAAAGTACCTACCTAACAGACCTATGTTTACTTTTATTGTCTTTGCATTTTGTTGATGATATGTGTAGATGATCAGCTCAACCTATTTTGTAGCATACCGGACAAATCTCCGTGATTTATGGCTTGCTTTATAGTTTAAACTCATTGTAATATTATTAAATAAATTAAAAAAAAATAAAAAAATCTAACTGTGCTTCGGGTATCGAAGACTTCGTTAAAAAGTATCTAATATTATTGTTGTGATGATTTCGCAAGTGTGTAACTGTTGAATGTTGCCAACATTAAATATATAATTAAGTTTAATTGTCATCCATTGTAATGGCAACTATTGCCCTATCTCTCAGCGAATATGGAAGAATAAAGACATGTCGTTCAGCAGTCCTCTGGTATTTTATTATTACCATCAGAACCCACCAACAATCCAGCAACCTATCAGCCAAACAAGACGCTGCTACAGTAACATACGAAAAATAACCGGTAAATCTTTGTCAACACTTGATTAAATTAATAAGGACGACTTTTGAGTTTCGTCTAAATTCAATCCACTTATGGCTAAGTTGGCAATTGGGCGGTAAGCGGAGTGTTTACCCTCGCAATGACCCCATGTCAACGGAGCTCGAGAACTTTTGAACATCCCCCGTCTGGGAACTACGAAAGATTGTATTTTTCACAGTAATCTTTCTTTTGCTACAACCTATTTCTAACTTTGTTGGTTTTCTTTGGAATAAATTTAGCAAGTCTTTCTTGTTTTCACCTAAGCCATGTTAGATGACGATTTACTCTGGGAACCGTCCTCTAAAACTGCCTAAGGGCCACCTAAAACTTAAGGCTTGTCGGTAGTAACTGATATTAGTTATAAATCTTTATCACCATTATCATCATCAGCCTATACGAGTACTAGTCCACTGTTGGGCATAGGCCAAAACGTAAAAGTTACAATCTGGCCATAGTTATAAATGTTTGGGTATAATTATTGATCTCTTATGAAAGTCACTATGCCATTGGTCCCTATATTTACGACGGGAGTGTTTACACTGAGAAGAACCGGCATTATAATTTTTCTTCTCTTCTACAGCGTCAAAAATATAAGAAATATTTAAATATATGATACAAACACTTCTCACTCCATCACAAATCACCATACCAGCCTCACCTAATTTCCGAAACAGATTTACAGTTGCATCGTAAAAGTAAAAACTAACATTAACCTATATATATCCGTGGTAACCCCGAAATAGAGACGTAATAGCGTCTTACCGTGGCGCATCCACCAGTCAAGGGCGTCAATTATTCATACATCCGGGCCGATAATGGAACAATCCTGTCGCCGCCGCGGAGGGGCGCTGTCAACGGTACGCGTAATGGCGCACTCTCGCAAAAACCTATCCTAGTTAATGTACCGGGGAGATGACAGAGACAATTAATGTGCATTCCACGTTTACATTAATGCTATTAATACAAACAACCCTTTCGGATTTTTTTTCTCACAATCTATTGTAGTGCCTTAGAGCTTTGACGCGCTATTACAATATACTGTGGTATCTCTATCAAACTCTATTGCGATCAGGATGACGTGGATTAATAGTGGCTTTGTGTGTGGCGAAACAATATTTTGTTACGTACATGTTACGATGAAAGATAGTAGATGTAGAATTAGAAGTGCCCGGGTAATATCAACTTTGCATAGATTTTTCGGGTAAAATTTGCTGAGTAAGAGAAATATGATATTTTTTTATAAGAAATACCACATGTACGAAGGGTACTAGACAAAGGTCAATAACAATGTATACAACGTGTAACAAAAAGGTGTAGTCAAAATGAAAAGATTCAAAGCGTGTCCGAACTGGATCTTGTATGCAGAGTTACTAAGACATTATTTAAACATTAATTTGTTAAGCAATTTTCATAAAATATTTCTATTGTGACGTCACATCAAAATAAACAAGTCACAGCCCTAGTGGTTTAGTGTACTTACATTTATTTTATTTTTTATTTTTTTATATTGACACGTCATAGTGACCACATCCTGTCTGATGGTAAGCAGCCGATGCAGTCCAAAATAATGAGAGTGCTCCTCACCGTGGAACAAGCACGGTGACAAGCGCACCCATTCATGACGGCCTGCATAAATGCCGTTTCACGCCCCGCTTAAAAGATCACTACTGCTTTATGATCACTACTGATTGTTTATGCGCGCCTGACATGCATGACTTCACTACTATAAATATTTAATTTACAATATCATTATAAATTAAAATTAACAATTATGTCTCAGTTACAACACATATAAGATCTAGATCCGATCTAGATCGGATACACTTTTGATCTTTTAGTTTTGACCACACCATTCTGTTACACGTTGTGAAGAGGTAGGGCAGAGGCACCAGTTTTCAACACTTTAAGCCCAGTGCTTGACACATGTTTGGTCGCCAAAAAATAACATAGATTTTCATTGAAATTATTCGGGATCATCATCATCACATCATCACCAGCTCATTTTATGTCCCCACTGCTGGGGCACGAGCCTTCCCTATGGATGAATAGGAAGAACGGGCCACAAACCACCACGCAGGCCCAGTGCGGGTTGGTGGTTGTCAACGACTGTTAAAGCAGCCGGGTCCAACGGCTTTACGTGCCTTCCGCAAGGAGGAGCTCGAGATTATACATTTTTAGTCACCCATCCGACGACCGGCCTTTGCGAAAATTGTTTAACATTAGCAATCGCAACACGGGCGCGTTAGCCAACTGCGCCATCGAGCTCCTCGTTATGACAGTTAGGAATTGATGTTGAAGACTAAAATCATTTTTTGACCCCTCTGTAAATGATTAAAACAAAATTTATTGATCATTGGTTCCTGTCGAATACTTGTGCCACTAATTAGACCTTTTACCGCTTCTTTAAGTCTAACTTTCTAACTAGTTCTATTGAAAAGATAGTCAGTTCCTTTAGGATTCCTGGTTTAGATTAGATAAAAGTCAAGCGCTGATCCGTAGTAAAAAACAAAAAAATTTAAACTCAATATACCTTACGAAAAATTTAATTCAGAATTTACATCGTAACATCATTGCAAGAATGTCCAAATACCAAGTGCATGAACTGCGGTGGCCGTTTTTAATCGGACAGAGATATGACGTATTGTACGCTCGTTTACTTTTGTTCAACAGTGTTAAAATCCCCCTGGAAACCAGGTACAGCCTGCTTCTATTCGATATCAGCAAGCTCTACCCAGAGGATTTGTGCTAAGTCGACGTTGCCCGGGCATTTCAAACTCTGCCGCCGTACGGAGTTCGCCCGTAATATCCGAAATAGCCTCAGTATTTAGGCAGAGGCTTTACACAGATATGAATTTATGATTGAGGTTATGTACGTGCATATTTTAATATGCACTTTGTGACTGGCACTTGAAACGATTAGTGATATTAGACAAGTGTGCATAACACGATTAACCGTGTTATGCACACTTGTCTAATATCCCCGTGCATAACACGATTAACCGTGTTAATCGTGTTATGCACGGGGCTTGGGTCATAATGACCCGCCATGTTTTAGTTTGTAAACTATACATGCGACATTGCCGATTTTCTCATTAGCTGATGTTCTCAGAACTTCTTTTCTGTTTTAAGTTCTTAGGGTGTCAGGACAATAATTTGCGCGCAAGAAACGGATTTCAATAACTTCTGTCTACATACCGCAGGAATAATTTCTAACTTTATGCAAAAATATAATAATATGACGACGCAATTGTTTAAAAAAAAAATTACATTGTATGCATTTAAACATATACTTATCTAACAATAAGTTTTATATATTCCGATTGCAAAGATTTAAAATGAAATAAAAAATAACTGCAAAAATATTTTACAAATTCATGTTAATTAATATAAGAAACTTTATTATTATCATTATTTAAGAAATAAAAATATTAAGAAAACTTAAAACAAATAATATATCCTGCAGTTTCTTTGCAGTCACATACAATATATTTAGATGATATAGAATATCAATTAAAATCTGTACAGAACGGCAGAAAACAGATCGTCAGACGTCTAAAGAAATGTCTCATAAATATTTCCTCGCTTTCATTTGACACGCTAACATATTATGTTACATCGCTTCTGTAAAGCCAAACATTTATTATGAGTATGGCACATGATCTGTCAAATGAAAGCGATTATGCAGCGAGAAGAAGTTAAACAATTAGTGGGAAGCGTCAATTGCCCCCACGGTTCACCGCTGTGGCGTCACGACTCACCGAAGTAGTACAACTAGTGTTGCTAATTGTTAATTGTACTGACTCACTTCAACTCTTCGCTGTCTGTCCTTACCCGGTAATTATGGTCCCCGCACAGAATCAACCTGAAAAGCTACTTCCCCAAGATAAATATAATAGTGAACAAGTACAAACTTGTTCATAGTTATGTATTCTGTAAATAGTTCATACCGAATATTAAACTAAAGAATATGTATTTTTGAAATACATAGTAACATTTACAATAATTTGTTTGTCTCTTTCATCAACTGACCTCATAGCATTTTTATAAGAACAACTTAAAATAAACTATAAATGTTTGAAGTACTATAGTTACATACTTGTTATTGATAATGTTCTAGCTGAAAGGGAGTCTCTGTGATTCGGTAATATTAATTAAATAGGCTTATAGGAAATTAATTACGTTTTACTATACTTAGGAATAGGTGTTGTAAGGTTCAATAGGCTGCGGTATCCGCTTACCGTCAGTTGGACCGCATGCTTGTTTATCGACTCAGTTGATAGAAAAATATACAATTGATACAACATAAAAAAATCACAAAGAAGGTACCTTTACACATATTGTTTTATTTTAACTTTAATATGACCACAAAGTTTTACAAATCGAAGCTTATTAAGCAAATTCATTAAACAAAACAAAATTGTGATCGAGAAAAAATAATATAGACTGAACTCAGAAAAGTTCAGTTGATGGTTAGAGCCAGTTTCCTTGTAACGTCGTGTTATAATAAAATATATCGCAAAGAACGGTTTCACGTACCTATTTTCTTTTTAGATAAAAGACTTGCCCTGGATGATTGCATGGTAGCGATGACAGAGACAATTAACGCGCATTTTATTTTCGTTTCAGGTCGAAAATCAACGAGAGAATTACCGACCGGACAAAATGTTGTGTCTGTAGCACCTATAGAAGTTCCTGACGGTAAGTCCCTCTTATAACGAGTCGTTTCATTTAATCAAAATGGCGGTAAAGCGATCAATTTTACTAAAAGATTCATAAAAAAGCACTACTAGGCCTAATTTTATCAAAATAGATAGCTCAGCAAATGAATCCATCCCACCTGATGTTAAGTGGAAATGGAGTCCAGACGCGAAGATAACTAGTGCAGCGTAAAAACAAACGTAGCATCAGTTAACCTCACTCTGCTGGCCCACAAGGTGCTTCTTCACGCCTCTTTTGAAGAACCCTATATCATAGGAATGAGAGAAAACGTGAGCTGGTAGACTATTCCGTCTTTGGAGGTGCGACAAAGAAACGAGTCACCAAATTTCTTTGTGCGCGATGGGATATTTGAGACAGTGAAGCGGTGACTCCAAAGAGCAGCACGTGTACTCTTATGAAGGAGGGGGAAGGTAGGACGAGGTCAAAGAGCTCTTCAGAGCACTCGCCATGGTATAAGCGGTAAAACACGCTGGGTGACGCAACATCTCTACGCAATTGCAGAAATTCGAGAGTATTTGCTACTTCTGCATTGCCGATAATGCGTTCAGCGCGACACTGCAATCTATCCAAGGCATCGAGAAGGTACTTTGCGGAACCGTCCCAGATGTGCGAGCAATACTCCACGCAAGACCGTACCTGTGTCTTGTAGAAAAGGCACAACTAAAGTAAAGTAAAGAGAGGCGTAAAGAATCGCCGCACTCTGTTAAAAATACCGAGTTTTCGTGAGGCTGTTTTGATCACGGCTTCGATGTAGTCCCTTTGGTTCAAATCGCAGCGAATCGTCATACCGAGCATGTTGATACTGCTCTGCAGGCTTAGAGATGTACCCTGAAGTTGGAAGGGGACGGAATGGTGACGTTTTTGCCCTGAACGCACATAACTGTGTTTTCTTGGCCTTGAACTCAACCAGATTCAATGACAAGATTCACTCGATTCACTTCGGTTTCGACCCGCCCTGCTGCTGGGTGACCGTTATATCCCCCATACACTGTGCTATCATCTGCATAGCAATGAATATTTCCAAGTGCAAGCATATCATTGATATGCAGAAGGAAAAACGTGGGGGACAGAATAGAGCCTTGAGGGACCCCAGCCTTCTCTGACATGAGCCGCGAAGCGCATCCATCAGATAGAACACGGATTCTGTGCTCATGCAGGAAGCCAGTGACCCAGTTGCAGAACTGAGCAGTCAGACCATATGCTGGGAGCTTGGAGAGAATAGCTTTGTGCCAGATCCGATCAAAAGCCTTGGCTATGTCAAGGCTAGCATCCACCGACTCACCACGCTTGTCAATAGCCTCACCCCAGAGATGTGCAACGTACGCTAGAAGATCACCCGTTGACCATTTCGGCCGAAACCCGTATTGGCGATCGTGAATTATAGAGTGTTCTTCTAGGTAGTGGACAAGTTGTTTATTTAAAATGCGCTCCATTACTTTGCACAAAACTGAAAATACGGCTATGGGGCGGTAATTCAATGGATCTGACCGATCTCCTACTTTGGGGACCGGTTGCACATTAGCCTCTCTCCAAGATTCCGGCACACAACCTGAAGAAAGCGAAAGACGGTAAAGGCGCGTTAACACGGGGGACAACACCGCTGCACATATTTTTAGGACTATTGGGGGGATGCTATCAGGGTCATTAGCTTTCCGGACATCGATTGACTGCAGCTCCGTACGGACATCACACTGCCTGATTTTAAAATCGGACATTGTATAGCCACAGTGAGAAATTGTAGGTGGCTGTGCATTGCAGTAATCGATTCTGGAGTTAGCCGCAAAGAGTTTGGCCAGGAGATCGACCTTCTCCTGCGTCTTGTGAACTAAAGTTCCGTCAGGACATCTCAATTGTGGCAGCAAGGGTTGGCTGAAGTTTGATTGCACGGCTAAGGCCAGACGCCAGTAGCTACGGCTGCCCGTAGGATGCGTCAGTAGTTCTTGGCCGATCCGTGCAACGCACTGGGCATCCGCTCTAATGTAAGCTCTTTTGCAGGTCTTGGTAGCATTATTATAGGCTGATTTCAGCGAGTGGGTTTCGGGATCCCCAAGAGCTTTACCCCTGATCCAAGCGCGTTAGGCCGCCTGCTTGTTATCAACAGCGTTGGAACCATAGGTAGCGCCTGCCTTTGCTGATGAAATAGGAGTGCGGAGTATAGTATTACATTCCTAAGACTATCTCATCAGCAACTGCAGTCGCACTAACTGTCGGGTCCTTCTCACTGAAGCAATGCTGCCTCTAAGGAACGGATGCGAAATAGTCCCGCATACCATCCCAATCTGCCGACAAATAGTACCAAATCTGGCGTTTTGTTACCGCTGAAGGCGGCAGCGGGGTCAGAAGTACTTTGCTGGATACCAAGCAGTGATCCGAAGATCCTAAAGGAGCTCGAACTTCCAATCGGTAACCAGCTGGGCGACTCGTCAGCAGAAGGTCCAGCAAAGAGGGCGCGTGACCGACTATATCAGGGATTCTGGTGGGCTGGTTCACCAGCTGAGTCGGGTCATGCGTGAGAGCGAATGCGTGGGCAGTTCTACCAGCATGGCCAGTTTTGGAGGAACTTAACCACAACTCGTGGTGAGCATTGAAGTCCCCCAAAAACACCAATTCCGCCGATGGAAACCGCTCTTGCGTAGCGGGACAGCCGTTTCTACGGGTCTCCCTGATCGGCGGGGTAATTCAAACACTCGTTAGGACTTAACAGTTAGTTAAGAAACACAAAATGTTTAACTACTATTACGATTACGATTACTATGATTTTAAGATCATCATCGTCATAGCTCCACGATCAATTTCAAGTTTTGTTTTCTTCTTACATTTACTAAAACAAAGCTTCTTACATAGTAAAGTATTATCACTGTTTATTTACCCACATAAAAAAATAAAATCCAGTAGGAGTCAAACGCATCCTGGAGGGTGCCTAGAGCTAGTTTTATTTGTCATTCGATCACGTTAACAAAAATAGGAATAGTATGGCATTGAAGCAGCGCCTCTTGGTGACGATACAAAATCTCGTTTCCATTAAGTAAAATTTAGTAAAAGCTATTTGATTATTATTTTTTCGTTTCATTTAAGCTTACTTAATAATATTAGGGCTTAACTAGACATAGGCCATCATTTCATTTACTACTATAACACACAACAATAATACAACAATAACAACAATAATATATACACATTTTAATGAGCTAAGTAAAATACAACTGAGGTATTAAAAACACTAAAACAGATAGCTAAAGATACGAATACAACAGTAATAACAAAAACACAAACCGTTGGGCGCCACAGTAGCAAATAGAACTCGACTCAACATTATACCTCCCTGACAAAGAGCAGTTAGGCGCTGATTATTCTGCCGAGACCTTTCCTCAGTCGCAAAATTCTCCTACAATCAATTCCACTATGCAATAATTATTATCCGCTTTAAACTAATAAATACTTTTGATCTTTAATACGCACTTAATAGATTACACATATATTTATATAGAATTGATATTTTATAATAATATTATATTATACATTAAAATACTTAAATAAAAAACATTTATACATTTGGGAAGTTGTAGAAGGAATAAATGTATTTGAGCCAGACAGTTCAGTTTTTTGCTAATTCAAGATTTTTTTTACATTGATTTTATAAGAGAGTTTAGATTTTAATTTACATAGGGGTGGTGGGGTGGTATGTTATTCCAGCACTTGGTTTTCCATTATCCCAAATCAACAACTTGCATACTTGGAACTTTTTCTATTATTCCAAATTTTCATATAATTTTCAGTCATAAAGTACAGGGGCCTTAAAGACTCCACGTTCATATAAGTGTAACAAAAAAATTACGTCCACAGTTAAAGGTTACCGTGATCAAATGGCAAATATATCTCGCACCAGGCACTCTGGACAACATATAAGATTAACTGCACCTATTTAGTTAAATTAAACGTGCCTAAAATAAATCCTTACTATGAGTTGGGTTTTATGTAAACACGAAGGACTTTATATATTTCTTAACAAACTATTGCATAACAATTTTGATGCCACAGACTTAATTAATCAAATACATTATCGCGTACCTAGTAGATCTCAGCGAATTAGGGATGTGCGACCTCATCGTCTTTTTATGCCACACTTTTCCAAATCTAATGCAGGGCAGCGCATCCCTCTTTCGCGTATCGTACAGTCATGCAGCGACAATATAAATGATTTGGACATTTTTCTTCTCACCCCTAGTCAGTTTAAAAAGCACACCTTACAGGCACTTGTTGAATAGTTTTATTTAAAGTTTATTTAAAATAGTTTTAATCTTACACAAATTCGAATTGTTTATATACAATTCTTGATACAAAGCACAATTTAATTGTCACTAATATAGTATTGCGGATTTATTCTATATTTTGTATGCAAGTCTTTGCATGTTGCATTTTAATGTTCCTGTCTTAATTGTACTTAGTTATTGTTTTTTTTCACCTCTGTTGTGGACAATGTCGCTTGTTGCACAATGATTCCATTTAGTTATAATTATGTATGACATATTTGTTATTGTGTAATTGTTTATTGTCCTGAATAAAATTTAAAAAAAAATAAAAAAAATAAAAAAAACACCGGTCCGTCACAATCTGCCGTTGAGTATGGAGGTAATAGAATACCAAATTACTTATATCTCACGCAAAATTCACTTTGCCCGAGTTCCAAAATGGGACATGAGTAGGAAATTAAAATATTAGAAAATAGCTATGCGGGTAACATAGGCTACATATTATGTTGATAAACAATAGTTATCAATTCGAAATCGCAAAGTTTGTAAATCAAATCGGAAGAAAAAGTGCCGCTTGGCTGCTTTATTGGCGTACGCTGACCATGACCGTGTCATGAAAATAATGTAGGTACTACAAAAATATTAGTCATCCAATGATAAAAAAAGTCAGCGACACGATATACCTAGCTTTTATAGTAAAGCCACAATAACGTTATTTATCACACTAATATTGTAAAGAGGTAACATTTATAAATTTGGAATTGGGAGGTAATCTCCAAAAGTACTGATCCGCACTCCGCACTGGGCCCGCGTGGTTGTTTATGGTCCGTTCTCTCTATCCATCCATAGGGAAGGCTCGTGCCAAGGTGGGGACGGTGGGAACATAAAAGGAGCTGGTGATGAACGTTTTTATATTTACCAATTGTGTTAACTTATTCAGTTCTCTATACAAAAATGTACTTACATATTTAAGACCTAATGGCATTGCTTAGAACGTATCTCGTTATCACAATATCCGTTCGTTCACATTCAAGGGTCATCTTCTCCGTCGGTATTATTCTCGTTTGGGCCGTCCATACGGACGAATAAGTTAGGGAGGTTAGATAGTTTCTGCATACCTATATGGTTTTAAAATCAACATATATAAATTATTAAGGTGCGGAAGCACCAGGAGCTTTTGCTTGTAATATAACGTTTACAAATGAGGAGTGAGGGAAGAGAACCGAGCATTACAGTGCGTAACCTGTAATGTTACAGATTTGATCATTACAGTGTTACAGATTTGGTGAGTGAAGAGAACCGCTTAGTCTGACAATCTACAAATGCTCGTCATTCAAGGCAGTATTTATATTGTAATATAATGCTCAAAATAGTAACAGAAAATGTTACACTACAGGCGAATGCTAGTCAAGTCATCATCATCATTATCATCAGCCTACACACGTCAACTGCTGGACATAGGCCAAGTCAGGAAGGCAGTATTGTAAAATTTTATTGTAATACTCAAAATCGAATCTGAATGTTACATTACAGGCAAATGCTCTTGGTGAGGGAGCACCTTTAGATAAATTATCTATTTTCACGTACCTACGCAAAAACCATCAGAAATCGTTAAGAGAAACCGACTGACGAACTTTTTGCTGCCGTTTTATTATATTGGCTTAAGGGAAAAAAGACTATAAATAACCAGTCAAAGTTGACTGGTTATTTATAGTGACTGGTGAAATAGATTTATGAAGTCATAAAAAGCCCCATTTACCTGTTTTTAGAACTATCCATTAAAAACAAAGAAATTTAAACGGGGATTAACGCAAACTAATTAGTAAAAGGTTTCGTAGCTTCTTTATACCCGATGTTTCGACCGAGTTACAACGGCCGTGGTCATGGGCTGACTGCTGTCGCGATGTTGCGCCTCCGTTTGCGCGGCAGAGTCTTCATCCACCGTCACATGATTTTCCCAACTACCGCCACACACAACACTAACGGTCCCTATTACGTGTACAAGCCTTATTCTGGTTGTTTACCGACTACGAAGAAAAACGAGGTTGTTTTTTTGCAAACACTGGATTCCACGCTGAATATAGTTTGTGGCCGTCTTCCCGATTGAAATTATTAGGGTGCTTCTTTATTATTAGTTTATTATTAGGATATAAAGAAGGTATGAAACTTTATACTAAAAGAGTATATCCATGGAAAGGTGTAGATAAATGTCACATGTGCTGAAGAGACACATCCTATAATGATAATATTTTATCTCAAATTTGTGTTTTAGGTACATCTAAAAATCGTTTATGACAAAATGCTGGCTTAATCATAATTGTCTCAAAAAAACTTATTAGTCTATGCCACGGTTCTTTTTGCCGGAAATGATAAACGCTATGTACTGGGGCTGAAAAAGCAGTTGACTTAAGCTAAAAAATAATTTAAAAAAGTTACTGTAGCTTTAAATTGTGAGAGAATGGGGCATGCATTTAATATTTTGTTTAATAAAATGACAGTGTGTTTTATGACACTTGCTTTAATTATATTGGTAACCTATGTTTAAACTATCATCATCAGCTCATTTTATGTCCCCACTGCTGGGGCACGAGCCTTCCCTATGGATTGATAGGAAGAACCGGCCATAAAACACCACGCGGGCCCAGTGCGGATTGGTGGTAAACGACTACTAATGCAGCCGGGAACAACAACTTTACGTGCCTTCCGAAGAACGGAGGAGCTCGAGATGATAAGTTGTGAGTCACCTATCCGTTGCGAACCTCAGCACTCGCAGACCGGGCGCGTTAATCACTGCGCCATGGAGCTCACATGAGCTCCATGGCGCAGTGATTTTATTTTATAACACCTACATAAAATATTCCTTTGCTTGTATGTGATTCCAAGACAATCAATAAAAAATGAAATCTATGATTAATGAATTCTGAGGCCTGTATTAAAGAAACAAACGATCGAAGTTAATACTAGTATCAAGGCTATGATTTGTTCATAGTTATTAAATCATAGCCTTGAGTTGAGTGAATATACGAGTAGTTTTGAAATACCTACAACTTGATATAAGCCAGTAATTAAGTTTATGTTTAATACCAATAATATAACATTCAACATTTCTCAAAAGCTTTACAACTACTAAGAGTTCTACTGCTTCTCTGAAAAATCTTACAATTAAGGCACTATTGTTAAACTTACGTCTTTAAAGCTGGGCTTTGGCGCCTCGAGACAGCTGCACTTGTAATGTGACACTCAACGCTCGATTTTCTTATATCTGTGGCGTGGTACAGACGCGTATGTCGTCTAGACACGTTCACATCAAAGCATAGATGTATGTAATCATAAGCTTCTCTACTAAAGTGTTACTATTGCGACAAACTTGGATAAAATAGTGGTAGCTAGCCAGGCAGCCTTAGAACATACTTTAATAACAACCAAGCAGAGTACAATATTATGTGCTCCCTTCTGAAATTGACCCTGTTACATCTAATATCAGTCATTGGTCTAACCACAAGACTACAATGGTGGTAAAACCAAACAGACAAGTTCGTGCCCGACCCTCTTATATAACAACTTGTCAGATTATAAACACCTAAAACTGTGCTAAGTAGACATAAGTTTCAACCTAGGTTCAATTAAATAATTCTATAACTACGCTCTTTATAATTGTTAAAAATACTGTGTTTTCGTTATAGTAATAAGGTGAACTTTATCCCGAAGCTTGCTTTACCTTTTGTATCGGAAGAGTTCCGTGTGGCTTCGATCAATGGCCAGCTGAAAGGAGCTACTGATCGCGAGCGCACAGCTTTAAGCTGCTCTTTGACACTAACGAGTTGATTGCTCTGTTGAGAAATACTTGTGCACGCTGGAAATATTTCGCATCACGTAGCGAAACGACATTCATTCCGGTCATTTGATTTTTAAATTGTGTAAGTTTCAACTTGTGCAACGTGTGAAAAGGTTTTATTTTAAGAAATAAAAATGGCTTCTCGTTTAATTCGGTTGACTTGTTCATTAATAATTTGTTAAATTGTTCTTATTTATGACATTTATGGTAGAACTTGGTAGAATGTGTTCTTTTTTTTTGTAGGGAGTTTGCTGGTGGTTTCAGGCGACTTTTTCAGCGTCACCGGTTGGGGCATCGAAAAACTTAAAGGGTTCCTTAAGCCGTGTAATCGAAACACTGTCAAAGAGTTTCTAGGGTATGGCATTCCCCTTTCCCTACTAAATTCTCCGAGGGGGTTAGGATCAGATTGGGAGTGAAACGATCTGAGGGCGCCTCTAAAAGCTAGGACGTCAGCTCTTGTTGACCGGGTCGTGCGGGTGAAAAGAAGAGCCCAGGTACATGTCTTTACCTGTTAAAGGTAGAGCGCGCGTGAACTGGGTCTTCTTGTTCTACGAGTTCGGTGTCTTGGGCCAATGCGAGTGTGCATGTTTAGTGTATCATGTGATAATTGGTAGAATGGTTAAATCGAGCTCCTACGTTTTTCAGCAGACACTTCACTCAGTTGTTTTTAAGACAGCAGTCAATAAAACCCACATACATGTTGGATTGAAGCCCCTGATAGCCCAATATCACCGTGTACTGCTGTTCATGCGGGAAAGCTTCAAAAAGTATTTACTACTTAACATTTGACTTATAGTATTAAAAACTAAGAGAAAGTATTTAATTTTACTTACTAATATCTATCTAATTTACTTCAGACACAAAACTCTCAAACGAATACGTAGAAGACAATAAAGTTCTTAAAAGTTTTGAAAAGAAACTAGATTAACGTTGAGCCAGATATTTCAAACCTAAAAAATATAAAAAATAAAAAAAAATATAGACTTTGGTAGAAGCTAACCAAGCTGACTTAAAACATGCCTTACTTCCAACTACACCTAAGACACTAATAGGTCCTTCTTAGAACTGAATCCGGGAATTTTTGGTCAGAGACCTGTGTATGTACTGCATTAACCCAGCACCTACCTCTGGTTCTGAGATTGGTGGTTCGATTACTACACTAATATCAACTCTAAGGAAACCGCACCGTATCTAAACATTAGAAAGAGTGATACCGCGACAAATACACATTTATTGTCGATGGGCCGCGCATTAATCACGCGGCCCGCTACATTATGTAGTTCGAGATATTCGCGCCGTGTTCGCGCCGTGTTCGCGCCGTGTTCGCGCCGTGTTCGCGTCACCCACTGTAACTGAACTTCTGCTCGAAACAAGCTCAACCAATCAAACTGAATCCCGGAACTTTGGGTCTGAAACCGGTGGTTAAACCACTAAACTAAAAAGCTGTTAAAAGAATATTTTATGCCTCATGTTTCAAAGCCTTTCCAACGTTCTTGGACATAAAGACACATACTTTTTAGTACTTTTGAGTACAGAAGTACTCAAAGGGTAAAACGGGACCCTATTGTTAAGACTCCGCCGTCCGTCCGTCCGTCCGTCCGTCCGTCCGTCCGTCCGTCCGTCCGTCCGTCCGTCCGTCCGTCCGTCCGTCCGTCCGTCCGTCCGTCCGTCCGTCCGTCCGTCCGTCCGTCCGTCCGTCCGTCCGTCCGTCCGTCCGTCCGTCCGTCCGTCTGTCTGTCTGTCTGTCTGTCTGTCTGTCCGTCTGTCCGTCTGTCACCAGGCTGTATCTCATGAACCGTGGGTGTTGACAGTTAAAATTTTCACAGATGATGTATCTCTGTTGCCACTTTAACAACAAATACTAAAAAACAAAATAAAATAAATATTTAAGGACGCTCCTATACAACAAACGTGATTTTTTTGTTCGTTTTTACTCGATATCGATAACGGCAACAGGTAGACGCTTGAACTATTCACAGAATAATTAGTTATATATTCCCTTTAAAAAATAAATAATTAAATTCAAATTATATTTAAGGGGGGCTCCCAAACAACAAACGTGATTTTTTTTCCAATTTTTTTCTCGGTCTTAATAACGATAACAGGTAGAAACTTGATATATTTTTATAGATAATGGTACGAAACCATTCGTGCGCGACTCTGACTCGCACTTGGCCGGTTTTTTAAATAAACGTAAGTTAATAATTTTAAAAGTTAAATTAGTTTTATCAAGAAACGGTTAAAAAACTACTTTATCATCAGCCTTCGTCCATTTGGTATCAAAAAACGTGAGAGAGAACGTGAGACTCAGAAAACGTCAAAGAAACCGCTCCGTATCTAAACATTTTCTAGAAAGAGTGATACCGCGACAAATCGCTATTTATTGTCGGTAGGCCGCGCATTAATCACGCGGCCCGCTCTACATAGTTCGCGGACATTCGCGCCGAACCAGACCCACTGGCACCGAGGACGCGGCCCGACTATAAGCGATGCGATAATGCTTTCTTTTTTCATCTTAAATTTCTTTTAATAATAATATATATGAACTTTTGTTATTTTTTTATTGAAATGACATTTATTTCCCCACAAAAAATTGTTAGTTACATTAATAGTTGCTTAGATACTGCGATCTTAGTTATCTCCACCCAATGTTAGAATAAATAAAGACATTTTATTAAAAGAGTATTTTATTTCATTTATTGTTATTTTTGTGAAAAATAAAGACTTACCTATTCTTTGAGTGGGGACCACGTATGATACCTGTACATAAAAACACCTTAGTGATTGCACCAAATAATGCACAATTTAAACTAATTCACTTTAAATTTACTTATAGTAAGCCAACGAGGTGCTCGATGTCGATGAAAAGCACATTCGGTTGTCTCAATTTGAGAGAGTTTCAAATACATGTAACGTTTTTCGAAATAGTATAGGTACTTTATCAGATTTTAATTATAACATTTTATTATAATATAATAAATTATAATATTGAAAGATGAACTCTTAACTATCGATTAGTATTAGAATGCTATGAATAAATAACAGTACCTAATGTTGAAGCCCAAGTATAGTGATGTTTAAGCCAATTAAAACTTTGGCTTTCGATATCAGCAGACTAGGTACAAATTTATATTCAGCAGAATTAAAAGAAACAAAATTATAAGTCAATCAATCAATCAATTTCAATATAAAGTGCGCTACATCGTATAAATTAAAACTCGTGTTGTTACTTGTAAAACTACAAAAAACATTTTAAAAAGAAGCACTACGCTACTTTTTACAAATAAAATATTACGGTGTGTGTATGTAGGTATAGTTGTAGTTTGTTTTAATATTTTCTTTCAATATATTTTTTTTTACTTTTATTTTTAAGTGTTAATTGCAGTGCAGCCTCCCGGATTGCGGAAGACCCAGGTTCGATTCCTGGCTGAGTCGGGTGGGCGTTTTATATAAATATTTTTTTTTTTTTAAACAGCGAGCTACTCAAAAATTAGGTTTATTTTACAAGTTTTCAAAAGCTTAAGACAATATTACGTTAATAAAATTTGTCGTTTAAAATGATTTCGTATGTTCTTGTGAGATTATTGATATTTTGTGCACAATGCCTCTGAGTCTCGCTTACGCTGACGCTACAGACCACAACCTGCTTTGTGTTACAATCTGTCCCAACTGGGACGTTTTCGAATCTTCCCAAATCGCTTGCCAGTTACATGCCTGCTTTTAAATAATAAATTGACTTTGTATTACAAAACATATTTGAATAAACAACAAAGATTTCAACTCTACCATCATCGCTTATATTAGGTCACGTCCCTAGAATGTGTAACTAAGGCATGTTTGTGACTTACCATGGTTCGTTCATATCGATCTAAAAGTTTGGAGCTTGTTTACAAGTCTGACGCTAGCTTGTACAATTGTCACATATAAAACGATGTTTTCTTTTCCAGAATCAATGTACCCGAGGTTCGCGGAGCCAATACCAAATGTTACAGTCACAATCGGCAGAGATGCACTGTTAGCGTGCGTTGTCGAAAATTTAAGAGGATTTAAGGTAATGTAAAACATTATTTCAAGTAGAAATTAAAATTGTTTTTTGTAGATACCTACGCTTTACAACTTTGAGGAGCTCGATGGCGCAGTGGTTAACGCGCCCGGTCTGCGATTGCTGTGGTTAAGCAACTTTCGCAAAGGCCGGTCATCGGATGGGTGACCAAAAATTTTCCACCTCCAGCTCCTCCGTGCTTCGGAAGGCACGTAAAGCCGTTGGTCTCGGCTGCATTAGCAGTCGTTAACAATCACCAATCCGCACTGGGCCCGCGTGGTGGTTTATGGCCCGTTCTCCCTATCCATCCATAGGGAAGGCTCGTGCCCCAGCAGTGGGGACATTAAATGAGCTGATGATGATGATGATGACAACTTTGATACTAAGGAAATCATCGTGAATGGTAGTTAGTTGTAAGTGGTAGAATACATTTTCATTTGTACACTGTGACTGTTATTATAAGGCACACAGGATGTTCAAAAGTTGGAGATAACTATCTCTGCCTATAGGTAATCGCTGTAGTATCTAAGATATCGAACTCAACCTTCAGATTAATGGTGTGGTTTCGAGAGGTCATAATTAAGCCATGCATCAGCGACCTTATCCCACAGAGCTGTTGCTTGTGAAACATAATAACCTTGATTTAATTTAATGTCAATTTTACATATATAGCTGGATTAATAAGTCATGTAAATTCTAGGTCGCGTGGGTACGAATGGATACACAGACTATACTAAGTATCCACCACAACATAATAACACAGAATCCACGCATCAGCCTGTCGTACAACGACCACCGCTCGTGGTACCTCCATATCAAGGACGTGCAGGAGGTGGACCGCGGCTGGTACATGTGCCAGGTCAACACGGACCCCATGCGCTCCAGGAAGGGCTATCTACAAGTCGTAGGTTGGTGTCCTTCTAGTTTGAATCTCATGTTTAATATACTTAACTATCAGTCTCACATAGAACAATCACCGCTCGTGGTAACTTCACAACAAGGACGTGCAAGAGATAGACCGCGGCTGGAACATGTGCCAGGTCAACACAGACACTATGCGCTCCAGGGTGGAAAACTACAAGTCGTAGGGTATAGCCTACTAGTTTCAAGCCCATGTTTAATATACTCGACCATCAGTCTGTCATACAATGACCATTGCTTGTGGTACCTCTACATTGAGGACATACAGAAGGTGGACCGCGACTGGTACAAGTGCCCAGATCAACACATACCCCATGCGTTCTAGGAAGGGCTATCAAAAGTTGTATGTTGGTGCCTCTCCAGTTCGTACCACATGTCTTTATAGTCTGTACAATGAACTCCACCCAAATGATCAACCACAGATACAAGAATACACCGCCTTGGAATAATAGAATGAAATACACACTCAATTATTAGTAACATTATGTTGAAAGCGTATCATGAAACAATACCGAAAATATCACAAATACTCCTGAAACATGTCATAATTTAATACGATCCCGTCGTCATAAAGTCATTTTCCCGACTTGCAAACCAATATCCGCTTACCAGCGAGTAGAAGTAGCGGTATAATGACGTACCATCTCATTTTTGTAACTAAAACAGAGTTTTGTGGGAATATTTTGTATCAAATAGATCTTCATATGGGCAAATGCTCATAACAGGAATATCTGCTTAACAAGTTCTGTACCTTAAAAAATATTAGTTATACAATAGAGCTAACAAATAAGTCATAATAATCCTTACATCTAATCTTATTACGGAGGAAATACTTTTTTTGAACTAATTTATATTTTTACTACAAGTAAAAATCTGTCATCTTTATTTTGTTTATTATCTTCAAGTTCTTTGGTATGTTTTGTTTTCTTGATACAATTTCTCTTTAATATAAAATAAAAGCTTTCCTCCATTTCCAACAATTTATTTCCATTTCCGTATCGCCTTCTTAACCATCATAATTAATCATCAAGATATTTGTAATCAATTATAACTAATTAAGACACGTCACGCTCTTACAAAATGATTGACGAATATGTTCCTGACATTAATATATCACGCGCCCCGTATGATATTTCGAGAAAAACTATGTCAATTGCCGTTGAATAGCCCGGGTTTGTGTGATTAAAGCAATACCCACCTATTGTAGTGAGGACTTGATATCGATTATGGAGGCCCTTGCCAAGTTATATAAACTATTAATTAATGAAATTAACAAAATTTGATTAAAAATATTTTTGAGAAATCACACCGCTTTGCGTTGTGAACTGCGGAGCGTGAGGCAAAACGATCCTTTGGTCTGATTTAACTATTCAATTCAATAGGTACCGAGGTTAGGTAACAAGGTATTAAATAAGAATACATCTTAAGAGATTTCCATTCTTGTGCATTTTATTATCGTTGTAGAAGGACTTAGAGCATTAAACCAGACAAATGAAACAAAACAGTATACGTCACTTTTTAAATTCTCTCAAGAAGTTCGCGTGAGGTCTTAGTAAAGCCCCAGATCTTGACTGAGATACCGACACAAGGGGTGGGGAGTACACCATTATCAAGTAGTACAAAATAATGTAATCATAGTTAACAAAATTTTGTAATATTAACCACTCGGTATTTCAATCTTAGACATTTTATTTATTTCGATATTTTGAACATCGATATTTTACATGTAGTTATTTTAAATTTCGATATTCAAATATGTACCCAAATTAGTAATTCGGCAGCTGTTATCCAAAGATGTTTAGCGTAATACTTATCACGGAACAGATAACTTATGACGGTTTTCTGATTCTCCACCCCACAAATTGGGTTCTAGCATAACTTTATTACAAGTACGTCGTAATCCGTACAACCGTCTCCCTAAATTATACCACTTTATAAAGACATAATTTACTTAATTATTTCTGTTACAAAACGAAATAATTGGGTAAACCAAAACTGAATTACAAAATTCTCCTTCCTTCACCTTTTTTTAATATTTTTTATATTACCTTATAATGTTTATTAACTTAGGGTTGAGTTTAAAATATGACGACCTGGAATAGGACAAATGTAAAAAATGCGAAGTATTTATTTTTAAGCTGCTTTTTTAATGCTTTAACTACTTCCAAACATTGTGACTGTATCTTTCCGGGCATTTCCACCATCAATCATTGAGAACGACGTCGACTCATGTAAGGCTGTGTGCAAAGTTTTCAGAACGTGACCTTCTTGATCAATATGTTTATCATGCGGTTGTGTGTAAAGTTTTCAACACGTGACCTTCTTAATCAGTATGTTTATTATATGGTTTTGTTTTGTGGTTTTGTTCAGTTCGCAACACGTGGCCTTCTTGATCAGTATGTTTATTTTATGGTTTTGTTCTGTGGTTTTGTTCAGTTCGCAACACGTGACCTTTTTGATCAGTATGTTTGTTATATAGTTTTGTGCAGTTTTCAACACGTGACATTCTTCATCTATCTGAAAATACCTTCGATCAATTATGTACTAGATTCCTAATAAGCGCTTAAAAAACGGTAGGTGACTTTGAGGCCACGGAACCACAATGACGTTTGGGAAATATTTTGCAACCTTAATTTAATCTTTACTAGCGACCCGCCCCGGCTTCGCATGGGTGCAAAGCTGATACTAAATATACTACAAAATATTATGCATGCATACACAAAAGCTTCCTCTTGAATCACTCTATCTATTAAAAAACCGCATCAAAATCCGTTGCGTAGTTTTAATGATCTAAGCATACAAGGACAGACAGACAGCGGGAAGCGACTTTGTTTTATACTACGTAGTGATATTTAAGATGTAAGGTTCACAATAAGCTGAAGTTGTTGATGCTATCCAATGTTTATTCAGATTTTGTTATTTATGTATAGGTATGAGCTAACAGGACCACTTTCGAGATGCATTTTTGTTCCGGATCCTTTATCTAGTACATAATTGATCGAAAGAAAATACTGACGTACTGATCATTTACGTCATTGGACCACCATTTTACCCGTTTCAACAAACAGCTCACTGTTTAAATGCTTTAAACCTTGGGCAGTGTGAGCAGCAGAAATCATTGAGTACCCTACACTGACATTTTGACGAGTCTATGTGAGCAGAATCATTTGATTTGTAACCAATAAGTGTGATCTCGCACTCATAAGTATATCATGGACCGCATGCCAGGTAGGTTAATATTGGTCATGGCTAAACATCATTAGCATATTATGGCGTTATGTAATGCATGCGACCGATTAAAGTTGGTTACAGATTTGTAATATTTGTTTACTATATTATTACCAATTTTAACCTACAGATCGAAAAACAAATAAACCGACCGTTTGTTACATTTCGTTGCAAGATAATAATTAAATTATTATGTAGGACGAACGCGTTAAAGTATAGACTGCCTTATAGCGTTCACAGAAGAAGAAAAGCCAAGATTTGCCCAAATTTATCGTAAGGTGTGGTGTAAATTTATTTTATTAGACGTAACTGCAAATTTGCGCGAGCCCAGATTTACGCAAATTTATCGTACGGTCTGTGGCCGGCATTAGGTTATGTTCAATTTGGTCGTGGGTTGAACCACGATTTCTCGCATTCAACTCGAGCATAATAACGGATAACCGTTCGGTTACCAACGTCAATATTTTTTTGTTAGATACTGCGCTATACGCAAGCGCAGTTTACTTAGGTTCTAAACTTAGGGCTGTATTTTCAATCATCGGATAAAACTTATCCTTCTAATAAAGTATTACGCAATCAAGCTAAAATGTCACCTGTTTAAAAAGAAAAGTCATGTTATGACAATACATTTTTAAAATGGTTATCTAATACTTTATCAAACGAATAAGATTTATCCGTCAATTGAAAAATCTGCCCTGAATCTACTTAACACCGACTATTGCTACGACGAATAGGATCCTGATGGGAATTAAAATCCCATAATTGAACACTGTATGTTTTTTGGATTTGTGATAATTTTTCTTTTTTTCTTTTCTGTTTAGTGATATTTAGTAAGCGTTTCGTTTGACGATTAATGTCTTAAATATTTTTGACGTAAATTATTATTGTTCTCAACTAAAAACCTAACCTAATTTAAAGTAACTCTGCAATTTGCATTCCGATGTTCCTCACCCTATTTTGCCGTAGCTCTATTACCCGCTCCATTATTGACTTTACCGTTCCATGCAGTGCCACCATCAATCATCGACAACATGACGTCGACTGACATGGTGGTGCGCGAGGGCTCCGACGTGACCTTGGTGTGTCGCGCGTCGGGCTACCCCGAGCCCTACGTCATGTGGCGGCGGGAGGACGGCCAAGACTTCAACTACAATGGGGATTCAGGTATTTAAATACATTTTGGAAAAGTGTGGAAAATTGCGTGGATTTTTTTTTCAAGTGTTGAAATTTTATTTACACTTCGAATTTGGATAGAATTGACAAAAATTTGAAATACAAATGTCAGAGGGTGCGTTTTCAAACTCTGCATGTGGAAAAAAAAACAGAAAAAAAGTAGTTGGTTCGCAACAAAATATGTGTAGGCACAGTGAAGCCTTTAAACGGATTTAAATAAGAAGTAACTTAAAATATCTTCTCAAATTATTAGATAACCATTTTATGTAACTATTGCTATAATAATTAGATAATAATCAATAAGGATTGCATCGGAATTTAGCGATTCGTTGCAAACGTGGTGCACAGACGGCCGTCGTATTGAAAAGTTTTCTTTCAATATGGCCGCCCCGCTGCCATCGATCCAACGCTTCGCTAGAGGGCTAGTGTTGCCCCTCTATTCCGAATGAATTCTTGTCATACAGCCTTAGAGTTGCAATTTTAATCAGATGGCGCTCCGCGCTGCGCCGTCACGGCCGGACTGACAATCGCCCGTCCTCGGGCGCATATTATTGTTGTTCTGAAACAGAGAACATTCTTCAATCGTACAGCTCGTCCAGCCTGACGTCCGCTATCATTATTTAAGCAGACCAGCGAAAGCATGTGTCCATTCGATCGTACAATTGTATGAACCGGACGACATCTTTCGGGAACATAATTTTCAGCAAAAACATACGTCCATTCGACTCCATTGGCCCGGACGGTACTTTTCGGTAACCTAGACTCGGAACAGACATGTGTCCATACGATCAGCCAAGCAGGCATGAACCGGACGACAATGTCTCAACAGCGAGTCACACAACGACGCGTATATATTGGGACCAGACAAGTGCATCCTTTCGACCACGTTTGGACCGGACGACACTGTCTCCTCAGCCAGACACAGCACATCATAATCATAATATTTTAAAATCACATAACTATGCTTTCCACGATCATACATACCGACTTTACCCAGAAGACAGTCTCAATACCATGGAAATCAGAGGTATAGAATAACACGTATCCTCTAGTTATGAACTATCCGGCTCAGCGTAAATCTCTACTTCGTGCTGTACCTCCAACGTATCAGGATCAGAGTATACACTTAGGGTATCTGACCCGGCAGTGAGAGTATCAGAGTCGGCTCTTATGGTATCTGACTCTGCGATCACATTGTCTAGACTAATTTGGGACACCCAGTCATAGGGATCTGTATTCGATCGTGTACTCTCAGAACCTTCCGGCGCCGTCACGGTCTCCTCGTCATTCATTAAACTATCCGCTATTTCAAGTAACCCACTATACCCCTGTGGTACTAAGCGCAAAGCTCTAAACTTTCTTTCTAACTTAGTTTGATTGCGTTCACTGTTTTTGATAAATACGAAATCACCAACCGAAAGTGGCTTAATAGTAGTGCGACCTTAATTAAAACGTTCTGCATCGGCTGCAGACGCCTTCTCAATATTGGATGATGCGTTTTCTCGTATTGATACGAGGTCTAACCTACTTTCTTCTGCTGCAGAACTCGGTGGGGAAATTTTTGACATACCTAAAGATTGTGCATGAATTCCAAACATGAGTTCTGTCGGTGAGTACTTAGTGACTGAAGATTTAGTGCTGTTAAGAGCTAACTGAATGTTGCTTAACTCGTCACGCCACGTTTTATTAGGATCATTTTCGACAATTGTGAGCAAACTTTTCAAAGTACGCATGACACGCTCAACTTGTCCGTTTGCTCTACTTGAACCTGTCGCTATAAAATGTAGATCGATTTTATATTCAGCACAAAAGTTTTTAAAATCGGTACTGATATAGCATCGGCCCTGGTCAGCGATGATACGCTTTGGCGCCCCAAAAAGACAAACTGCCTTTTTTAAAGCTCCGACGGCGCTAGCTGCGTCTACGGATGATGTATGTTCCAATAAAACGTATTTCGTAAACGCATCAATAATAACCGAACAATATTCTTTCCTATCGCTCTTTCCACTGAGTTTTCCAGTAAAATCAATATGGATCGTATGCCATGGAACAGGTCCTCGTGTTTTCTCTGTAAAAAAAAGATAACCAAGCACAGTATTTCCCGTTCGGTCTATCCTGACCAAACAACAATTGACCCTTACATTTAGCTCCACAGTAGGCACTATAATAGGCTCTACAGTAGACTCTGCAGTAAGCCTCACAGTAGGCCCTACATAAAGCTCTACATAAGTCTCTACATAAGTCTCTACATAAGTCTCTACATAAGTCTCTACATAAGTCTCTACATAAGTCTCTACATAAGTCTCTACATAAGACTCTACATAAGACTCTACATAAGACTCTAACTTATTTAAAACTGAAAACTAAACCTTATCGATTTAGAAAGATAACAAATCAAATGTAACATAACAAAAGAAAAGTAACTAGACAATCCGAATCCAAACTAGATAACCAGGTAACCAGGGCCATTAACCATTCGTTGCACAAATCAAAAGTCACTATTTACAAGCTATGTAAGCTTTAAAATCACCTCGAGTTACCCCTCCAATGCCACGGCTCTCACAGCCGAACAGCGATCCCAGTCGCTTACGCGTGTCCATCTCAGTGGAACCCTGCGCACGTCTGCATCACCCTCTGACTACACACTACTGTCCTGATAGACCACGACCTCCGCCAGAGCTAAACACGCACCGCGCACCCACGGACTACTTGAGTTTTCTCAATAGACACCGATTTCTACCGGGCTACGACTATGTAAGCTACTGGTATGGTCGACACTCGTTACGGCCATTAGAGCACTAACTCGAGTTCACACAACAACTTTACTCATTATCAATCGGGTCACACCTCCTCCTCCTCCGTGTACCTCCACCTCAACTTCGACTGGTACATGACCTTCTGGCATCCCTGTTAATCTATAGTGCGTGTATTTGTAAGTTCGCTTAGAATTTAATGCTTTCAACGTATCATAATCATGAGCTACCTCCATCAGGTACCCGCACACAGCTCATCATTTAATAAACTACTGGCTCTCTAATAAACCCTCATGTCTATAGGGTACTAAACGTAAGTTCTAGTGAGTCTACTTCTAATGCCGCAGTTATAAAAAACGAGTCTCTAAATTTATTATCTAACTTGGTTTTGTTTTGTTCACTATTTTTAACCAAGACAAAATCACCTGTAATAAACATGTCCAGCTGTAATAACCAACAGTACAGTACTAATAACATTAGATTGTCCAGTAACTCTCATTCTCACTTCAGTAAGTAAACGTTTTCCTCTGGCTATTTGACTTTTTTTTTATCATAGAAATTTCTAAGCATTATATAATAATCATAATGAATCATGAAAACATCACCAGAAACATTCAGCGTCCAGCAGGGTTGCCGATGCAGCACAGGTCTAGTTAACCGATGACGCTGGTTCACGTTGCTCGCCATGCTGCCGGTGTCGGTGTCGCTGCTGCCGGTTGCACCGCAGTTGCCAGTAGCGCCCTTCCCCGCGCCCCGCAGTGATGGTATGAGCGCGTGGGCACATATTTGCAAAAGGATCCGTGCCTCTAAATCTGAAACATAACACCAGGCGCGTTTGGTCGATGTTTGACAAAATAATTAGCACTAAAAATAATGGAACGATTACATGACCTTTTATTATCCTTGGAGAGGCAATCGGTGCTGCGATGTCCCAGTTTCCCACACAAGTAGCCGTTTTGTTTTTGTCCTTTAAAAAGCTTTTAAGCAAGGCTTCACTAAGCAAGGCTTCATCAAGCAAGGCTTCACCGAGCAATCACTAATGCAGTGCACTTTGTACATTTTTCTCGGCTATACACTCACATGGAGAATGTAGCAATCCATACGTCGACTGTAGCTACGCACGCGTATAAACTCCGGTAATGAATCTCCTCATGTGCTTTCTGAACTTCAAGTAACGCCATCCAATTCTGATTTTGCTGTTCCAACATCCGTTGTCATTTACGATAAAACTTGGCATCGTTTTCTTTTAGTTGTTCGCGTCGATTACATCCTTAGAGCAAAGGTTACATCCCACTTCTGATGTAGGCACAGTGAAGCCTTTAAACGGATTTAAATAAGAAGTAACTTAAAATATCTTCTCAAATTATTAGATAACCATTTTATGTAACTATTGCTATAATAATTAGATAATAATCAATAAGGATTGCATCGGAATTTAGCGATTCGTTGCAAACGTGGTGCACAGACGGCCGTCGTATTGAAAAGTTTTCTTTCAATATGGCCGCCCCGCTGCCATCGATCCAACGCTTCGCTAGAGGGCTAGTGTTGCCCCTCTATTCCGAATGAATTCTTGTCATACAGCCTTAGAGTTGCAATTTTAATCAGATGGCGCTCCGCGCTGCGCCGTCATATGCGTAAAAAATTATTATCCATATTTATTTGTAAACATATTTAGTTAGGTATTTATTGTTTGGTGCAGTAGCAAAATACAAATCAGTAGATACCTACGTGTAGGTGTAGTTAAATGTTAAAAAATTGTTAATAAAAGTCATTCACTGTAATAACAAAGTACCTACTGTTTACTGCCACAAATTACCAAAATTATATAGCATTCGGAAGAAAATTCATGCTAACGGTAAATATTGAAAATTAGTTGATAAAAGTTATTCACTGTTAACAAAGTACTTGTTACTGGCACAAATTACTGAGACAATATCCATTTAGCTGAAAATCATTAGCAGGAACTGACGCAAAGTTACAAACCAGAAGCAACATTGCAAAATTTGTGAAATTTGAGCATGAAAAAAGTTAAAAATAACCTATTGAGGTTAGTCTCGACGCAAACAATACGGCTCGGGTTGTAAGCAGCGGTTGCTATGTTGGCTTTCGTTGGCCAATACTATAATTAAGTTGGGCAAGGCTTTTTCGTAGTAATGAGACGGTCTTGCAAACACAAGAGATTCCTGAAACAGTAAATAGGGACGTGGAAACGAGTAGCCAACCGGAACTTTTCATTGGCGCGGAATTCCTGTTAATGTTTTGAGTTCCTTAGCTCATTATCAATGAACATTGGGAAATAAGTAGGGTATCTTAGGGAAATACAGTGTCCTAAACTCCTAACTTAAGTTAGATACCGATCTACTACTTGTATTTTAATAGTCCTTAAAAAACTCTTATTTTTAAGTGTGCCCACAAAAATCCTCTCGCTAACGTTATTGTGAAGAGCAAACTAAAAAGTACAGATCGAGTATAAAATGTATGAAATAGATTTCCATCTATGGTAGCTTGTAGTTTTTAGACGTATTGGTATCGTTATCTTAATCGTAATTAAAATCTGTCAGCTATCGTAAGAAATTAAAAAAAAGGTCAGTATCAAACACAGTTCCATGCAATAATAACTTTGATAGCAGTTAACAAGCGCCCGATAGATGTTTTAGTGGTTTTGGCAAAGTATCAAAGTGCTTAAAGACTTTCGTTGGTGAGTGAACAAGATGTTTTGATCGCAGTTAGCGTGGTGGATGGTGAAACCCTGACTATAACGAAGGTGTCCCGACTACACATGGGCGCGTACCTCTGCATTGCGTCCAACGGCGTGCCCCCGTCCATTAGCAAACGAATAATGCTGATGGTACAATGTAAGTAAAAATCATAGAGTAAAATATTTTTTGTTTGAATCAGAACTTACATAGTTTAATATCGGATCCGAAAGAAACAACGAGAACCTTTGTAGATCTTATAACCTTAAAGGCCGACAACCGCAAAGGTTTTTATCTTTTAATAGGAAAACCTTATTTGATTCTCCAACGCTTTCGAGCTTGATAGCAGAAACCTCCCTTGCCTATTCTTTCTTTTATGATGAAGCAGCTATAAATGTATTTATCAATGACTATTCGATTACGTTTGAGGCATTGTTGGAGCTCTCGGTGTCAGTTAGTAGGTACCTACATACGTGATATTTGGATATTAATATTTTAATAAAGGAATAAGGCTGATAGAAGCTGTCTGGCAATCAATAGAAAGGGGTGTATAAGACACTTCCTGATCCATGCTTCTAACATTTCAATATTAATAGGTTCTGTTTTGTTCAATTGGTTTTTTTAGTTATTTATGGTAAGGTAGCCAGTGCCTCAGTAGTTGAGGATTCCGGGTGGAGTGCGTCTCCACCTTCGACTTTATCGTTACTACCATCAGGTAAGAAGCGATTGCCCCTAGTAATAAAATCAAACATTCATATTCTCACGTCTTTATCCCAAAAAGGGTTAAGCAGAGCATCGAAATCACCAATTTTGAGTAAACTAGCCGTTAGTGACCTCGACGCCATATTCAGCATAATCAAAGTAGGGTTCCGAGGTGGAATAGATAATACTCTAATATTATCTATTCCAGCTTGCTAGCCGATCGCATGATATGCGTGTATCTTGGAAACCCTGCCCCCTAGTCAACTCTTACGACATGCACGGAAAGTTATGCAGCTGATACCAGCATGAGTAATAAAATAATAATGTATATTCCAACAGTTCCGCCGATGTTGTCGATACCAAATCAACTAGAAGGCGCGTATATAGGACAGGACGTGACGCTGGAGTGTCACACAGAAGCGTTTCCATCGTCCATTAATTACTGGACTACGGACAAAGGGGACATGATCATTTCCGGTGAGACTTTTATATTGGACCATAATTAATTATGTTGAATTAGGTACGCTAAGTAGCTGGTGCTTGCAGCTTTGAGTTTGAAGAGGAGTAAAACGAATAAATAATATTTAAATGTAAATTTTTGAATATACAAATATCTTTCTTCACAATTTACTTTTAACAACAGAAACCCTAAACTACTGTTTATTTTCCACTAAATCGTGAGTCAACAATATTTTTTTTTAAATCAACAAACACACAAAGTCGAGATAGTTCTTTGTTTAGTTTCATGTGGTTTCAGTAAATGTCGAAGAGAAATCAACCTTAAAAAAGCAAAATGTATTACATGTTGTTTTTTCGATTACAAACTCGTGTGTTGACAATCGAAACGATGTTAAACACGTTATCTTGACAGGAACACAAACAGATTTTATATTTAAGTAGAAATGGAAATTGTAGGTGGAAAATATGAGGCGTTCCCCACGGACAGCGGCTACAACAAATACATGATGCTCAAGATAAGGAACATCACCAAAGCGGACTTTGGCTTCTACAAATGCATTGCCAAGAACTCGCTTGGCGAAACTGATGGGATTATCAAACTGGATGGTATGATGTTCTGATATTTCGAAATATACAATGTGTTAATTTGCAAGAATACTTTCCATGCTTAAGACAAATATTTAAAAAAAATCTCATAAAATATCGTTGGGAGATCCTGGGTTCAATTCCTAAGGCGGGCCAAGAGTATATCGAATTTTTCGATGAACAGTCCGTGTTTGAGGTCACCTGCCCTCATTTGCCAAGCATGACGATTAAGCTAATGCTCATCAGTTGTAGCGATAACTCGACTTCAATTTTTTTTTGGACAGTCTATTTTTTATTATACCTAATACCTACACTATGCTACGAGTATGAGCTCGAACCTCTTAGAACTCTGGTGACGGCTCGGTCAACTGAGCTGCTCAGACAATGGTATTACATTTCTTTCAAGAATTATAATATTACTTATTTTTACAGAAATTCCAGCACCGCCATCGGCATACACAACTACTCAAAAAACTGTTTTGGACAATCAAACTATCAGGAAAAAATGTAATTATTATATTTAATTTTGTTTTACTTAAATTAAGTTTTTATTAACTAAATGTTTATTTATTTAACATAAAAAAATTATTATTGGTTGCGATTTTCTATCTGCTATTTGGGTTCGATCGTTACCAGACGATTAGTAAGATTCTGTGTAATTTTTTTTTTCTTTCTTTATTTTATTGTTTTCTATAGTTTACGCGAACACTACATGATATAAAACTAAAAACTTCAGGATAAACATTTTATCGAATAAATATGTAAAACAAACGCGAGTCCGTAAAAGTAGTTTCATTTCTTTGTTTTTCTTATTTATATAAGCAGTAAAGTGTTAAGGTATATATTTTTAGTTTACATGATTACTGACATTATGTATATTCTTTTATAGCTGGGAAGTTTCCGTCTGTACATAAAAATGAGGCAATCAGCTCCAACTTCCAGGGCGGAGCATACGTGGAGCAAATGAAAGATTTTGGTAAGTTTATAAATCGTGAACTTTTTTATAGGTAGTACAGTCCGCATCGGAAGTCGCTAACCACTTCAGTATTATGTCATAATAGCTTTAATAAAAGTTGACGAGTGCCTTAGATTATTTAGAACACGGAAAGTTTAGACCTAACTATTCTTACATTTGTTAACGTAGATTTTTTATTTTGTGTTTTTTTTACATGTTGTGGTTGTTTTCTATATTTTATGTGTTTATTGTAATAGTAGTGTCCTGCTATGATATGGCATTTTCCAATATTTTTGACGCTGTAAGGGAGAAAAGAGCTGGACACTTGCTGAGTTTCTTTGACAGGACAGGTTGTTTTGCTGGACAGGTGCTTTGGCTTATAAAGTAAAAATAGATAGTGTTAATTAATTTCAGCGAGTTGGATTGAGCCACGATAGCATAGTTAGCAGTGCTTCTGACCCGGCATGTCATGGAGTGCGGGTTCGAATCTCGGTCGTGCATTTTTTCAACACTTTGTCTTTTTACAAATTGTAATTTGTTCGCAACAATATTTGCGTAAAATTATATGTAAATAATTATATTTTATTTACATTGCCAGCTCATTTTATGTGCCCACTGCTGGGACACGATCTTTCCCTATCGATGGAAACACCACATAGACAACGGGCCATAAACAACCACGCGGGCCCAGTGTGGATTGGTGGTTGTTAACGACTGCTTAATACAGCCGGGATCAACGCCTTTACGTGACTTCCGAAGCATTGTTTCAGTTATTCTAGCCTCTAACAGCTAATTTTTATTCTTATTGTCTTTACAGATTTAGACGACTATGACAACTCGGCGTATCAAAGAAAACTGAATACCATTTTATTTTCCATATTACTTTGTCACATAATCACATTGGCGAGAAGTCATTTGCTGTCGTGATAATCATGGGTTGGTTAATTATCGAGTTTGATTAATTATTTTTTTATTTTTAATGCTAAATAGACAATAAATATTTTTTGTACATTTCATTTCTATTCAAAACTTTTTAATATTTTTAAAGATAGTTTGTATTTTCAATGTGATAATTTAATGCTAACTTGCTTTGTCTTTCATATGGAAGTTTCTTGTACAGTTTTATAAGTAGATGTAACTATGACATTATGGATGATGTTGTAATAATTACAAGTTATTTAGAGGTTAATTTATCAGTATTAGTAATAAAACTTTAAGTGACATTTATTGCAGTTGTTTAGGATTGAGTTTTTTTTATAGTTGTATTAAGCAACTATGTTAATAAAACGTCATCAATATAGAGGCTGTTATATTTCTTTTAAACATTTACATGATTTAGCTATTTATATACAAGTTTTCTACTAAATCAACGTGTAAAAATGCCTATTTAGAATTCGTCAATAGAAATTGATACATCTGTCCATATTTCGAGATAATCTACCTAGCTATATATTAGTTATTTTGTTATTTATTTAATGTTAATGATAACAATACATAACAACACTGTATTAATTAATAATAGTTACATAGAATTACCACATTTGCTTCTGTAGAAGATTTCCTTTTGAGCTTACGTGACAACTATTTTTTGTATCACTATGAAAGTTAAATCATTTTATAATGATTTTTTTTGCAGTTGATGTTAGGAACTAGATAGTAAGCCGTTAGTAATAAGCAACTAACTAGACATTTTGTAAAACGAGTTATAATTATTTCAACCATTGCTACAAATGGGACTGCCAAATGAATGTATAAATTGAAATAATACTTTATTGCTTAAAAAACTATAAGTCAATTACGTTTGTTTTATTTCTGTACCTATTCTATATTTTTTTAAGGTTACGTGATCTGTTCAAATAATTTTTAACGCAAATTTTGTTGCGAACAAATTACAAAAACACAAATATCAAAAAAAAATCCACGAGCAGGATTCGAACCCGCACCCCTCCAACATACCGGGTCAGGCGCTCCTCCAATTGAGCCATCGCGGCTCCAACCAGCCCGTTGAAATTATTCAACACTTTTTACTTTGAAAAGTAAAGCCGGCTATTTCTGCTTATTATTCTTGACCTATAGATGTCGAAACTCTGACTTTGACATTTAACATTTTTCTACATTTGGCCCTTAGCAATCAGGTGTATCGAAGGCGAACAGCTATCGTATTACGAAATAGTCGTTACCAATAGCTTCACAGGTCTTCTTATGAGCATAAGAACGAGTTAATTTTATTAGTACACCCATTCAGAGATTATTAATAAAGCAAAAAATGTTTTGCATTCATAATGGTTAGCTGCATCTTTTCCATCACAGATGTATAGAGCTGAAGCCTAATGACCATAAAAACTCAAGAAATCCACAGGTAAATGTTTAATCGGATAAAATTTAAAACTAAAGAAAACCTAAAAGGAGAAAAACAATAAATCAGTATCAAAAAATCTTAAGCCAAAACTAAACAATCCATGATACTTTTAAAACAATGTTGTTAGACTGAAGAATTTTGAAAGACTGATCGTGGACTGATCATATCAAAACCGAAATAAAATTACATGACAATGACATGACATTCAAAGTATTCTTTTTCAGAACCGTTCATATAAATTTGACAGATAGTTTTTAAAACTACCAAGAAGGTTATAAAATGAATAACATAAAAATATAACGTTGAGTAAATTGCAACGATAACGTTACAGAGCTAGTAAATCCTGATATTATTGAAAATATTCCTAAAGAGCCTGTTAATAGTGAAATGAAATAAGAATAAGGCTGCGTTTCCACCAGTTGTGCGAGGAAGGTAGGAGGTGAGCGAGGAAAAAATCCACCAATACGATTACTCCATTTTACAACGCAAAGACGAGGAAGAAATCTTATTGGTGGAAATTTTCCACGAGCTAAAACTTTGAAAATAATGAGGGGCAGGTTTGGTCTAAACATTATTAGTACCTACATCATCATCATCATCATCATTCCTAGGTTGCCTGAAAGATATCACTTTTAGTAATAAAGCCGCCCTTTGTACGACTCTTTAAACAGTTTATTTTATTTTATATGTGAGTGGTTTTGTTTTTTGTGTACAATAAGTATTCTATTCTATTATTGTAATTCCAAAGTAAAATTGACATATTAATTCGATATTTAAAAAAGATTATATCACCAAGATAATGTCGTTTGACCACGTAACAGGAAATTTCTATGGGACTTAAAAATGTCGAAAACTGTTAAAACTTTCCTTTAAAATTATTATTAAAACATCTCGCATGGAATAATGGTGGATATTTAATAAAATTGTACACACACTCTTTGTTATCTTTTGACATGTAATAAAGATATAATATATCAGTTAAGTTAATATACTGTGACTCCTCATTCACTCAGAGAATGGCTCAGAGTCAGAACAATGCCCTTTTGCTACCATTATTTTTTCTACTTGAGGTGCTGTCTTTTTGGGCGATTCTGGGTTATATGGGACTTTTGTTCTTCTGTGGTCTAGCAAGCATACCCACTAAAAAGCCTAGTACCATCCCTTCTAAGCCACGAATATGGTTCGGGAGACCAAATTTCCCCAATCCTTTTCCTACCCTTATTCCTAAGCCAGAAACTCGCGAAGGAGTTCCTGAGAGGAATGAGGAGCGTAGCGGAGGTCAAGGATGCGATTGAAGCAAAATGCAGGTGAAGCGAGACATAAGTATATGCTTACTAGTACTAATATATGGCTAAAAACCTTTTAAAAATGATTAAATAGCCTAGATAAGTCTGTCAAATAAAAGTTAAAACTTTTTGCTCTATCATAATCAAATAGTCACGCAACAACGAATCTTCTCTTTATAACCTAAGGTATGGTTCCGATAGCGGCGCGGCGGTAGACTACAAACCGCACTAATAGTTTGTTGTATTAAAACGCTTTTAAATAATTGTAGTCTCATTTTATTGACTTATATTAGCTTGACGATTCGAATCTAGTATATGGTATATCCATAACAAGGATACTGAGGTGTTAATTGTCAGCTAATTAATTTAGACGGTATACATCGTCAATTATTTTGATTCCAAATTGTAGTGTTCGCGTAAGATTTACAAACCGATATATATATAAATGTCCGAACGCGGCTAGAATTTCATATAATAACATATAAGTAAAAACTACAAACAGTAGTGTCGCTTGACGTCTGCAGTTGCAGTTTGCATTCTGCAGCGGCCATCGGAATCGTACCTTAGGGCGTCCGTGCGGCGCCGGCGTGCTGTTTCATGTAAATTACCCGCCCGGATGATGGGGCACGCTTTTCCACTCGCGCGACCTCACCCATGAGGGTACTTTGACACAAATGACAGCATCAAATCGCCATATTTGTCCGCGACGGAGCACGGCGCGGGTTACTGCAACGGGCGACCGCGCCGTGCGCCCGCTTGACGCAGCGGACGCCCTAAGTGTGTCGTCACAAGATCTAGTACTAATTGTAACTCGATTTAGTACCTACAGATAGTTGTTGATGTAAAGAAAAGTGTTTAGTTTTATTTTGATAACTGCTGCGCGTAGTCCCTTCGTTGGTTTGAAGATTTGTAAAGCCAAAATGTTTCGCGACGAAAAGTATGTTCGCAGTAACGTAGAATTAAATGTGCCGGTGCATTTGAATTATGGACAATTTCTTTTGGATAGATTTCGTTCGCATAAGGATGAGATTGCTTTGGTAAGTACTTATTCTTTTCGGAGTATCCTAAAAACAATAGAATGCATTATAACGATTACTGTTTGCTACTTTTGACGTTTTGACAGAGAAATTTAAGTTATAAACGTTAGATATTATAATTTAAAGTTACTTAGAGTAATTTGGTATAACGCAGAGTGACAAAAGCGCTCGGCCCCAAATCTGGTGGTCCTGCGTTCGATTCCTAGGGCGGACATTGAGTTTTATGGAGTTTGCGGTACATACCCGGTTTAATCGTAGAAAAATATTTTATTTCATACTAATTGGTGACCACAACTTTGTATGTATGTATATATTTGTATAACGTGGTAAATGAGTAGTTCAGAAAGCAAGCAATTTTGAGATATTTTTTTTAGTATCATATTTTAATTAAAATGTTTTATTTATTCATTCAACTTAGGAAAACCAAGGCTTACACAATTTTAATAGAGTTATAAACAGTGATCGGAGTAGGTAGATTGATTTGGGGTCAATGAACTGGCACGTATATATTACTAGCTGACCCGGCAAACGTCATTTTGCCATAAAAAATAAAAAAAAATTTAGGGGTGGACTACCCCTAACATTTAGGGGGATGAAAAATAGATGTTGGCCGATTCTCATACCGGATGACCCGGCAAACGTTGTTTTGCCATAAAAAATAAAAAAAACATTTAGGGGTGGACTACCCCTAACATTTAGGGGGATGAAAAATAGATGTTGGCTGATTCTCATAGATACCGGATGACCCGGCAAACGTTGTTTTGCCATAAAAAATAAAAAAAAAATTTAGGGGTGGACTACCCCTAACATTTAGGGGGATGAAAAATAGATGTTGGCCGATTCTCATAGATACCGGATAAGCACAAAAAAATTCATCATCATCTTTTACTTGTAAACTTGTAAAGCCTACTTAGCTGTGATAGTTTTCTTATTAACTTCGTCATATATACAACTACCGTGAATTTTTTCACGTATCCAAAAACAACCATTTGGCTGGCAGGGGGACACTCGACTCTAACAAAATTTTGCACTTTAAAGCTTAATTGTTCGCAAACGGATGCCTCAATCAAAAAACTGTTTCCACAAACCCGCAATATTTCTGAAATTGCTATCCAACGACACCCCACACTATGGGGTAGACATGAAAAAAAATTACATCCCCACTTCACGTGTACCTCCTCTGGTAAACTAAAAAAAATATTTTTCAAAATTTTACTTCACCACTTTGATGATGTGATTAATATGTATATCCATGCCAAATTACAGCTTTCTAGTACCAAGAGTCTATGAGCTAGGCTGGGGACAGACAGACAGACATGGCGAAACTATAAGGGTTCCTTGTTGTCTACGGAACCCTAAAATAGGTTAAAACCTGTGATGTGAAGTGTCCTTCTACGGAAAAGGTTCAAAATTGATGATTTCGATGCTATATCTACCATATAAAACTTTGTTTTAGCCAAAGATCACCTACTACTAACCATTTATGATTAGCTACACCTAGTTATGGCCTGCTGAACTAAGTTTTACCGCATTCGGGGTGTAGGCAAACGGAGTCATAGACACAAGCATACTACTTTTTACTTTATTCCAGATAAATGGTCATACCAATGAAAAGCTGACTTTCGCTCAGCTGACTCAAAACGCTGTCAACGTTGCGTCTGCACTTGTAGATCTCGGAGCCTCAGTCGGTGACGTCATCGCTATATGTTCGGAAAGGCGGAATGACTTTATACCCATCGTAGCAGGTGCTGTTCTCACCGGGGCTACTTACACCCCATTCGACCCTAAAGTTGGCAGAGGTAAGGACGTTGAAAAAGTCATTTCTATATTAAACACAAGTACTAAACCATAGTAATGATAGACTGTTAGATCATTAACAATGATACTTCATCGTTTATGTTCCATTCGCCACTCTCGTAAGCGTTATTTATTTGCACCAAGATTTTGTTAAACTAACGCAGGTGAGCATGCTCCTCTTCTCAGAATAATGAAACTATTTAATAATCATTTTATCGAACTTGAAATTTTTGCCTGTTCACGTGCATCACTCCGAAGAAAAATGTCTGTGATATTTTAATAAAACTGTAACTACCTAAATTTCATCAAAAAAATTATAAGACAATATCACAATGTATTTATTACAACACAACACACATTTTTTTGCCTTCAAATTAAATTAAAAATTAAATTAAATATAAATTCTAAATTGTTCTAGGTTTTTCTTTATTTTTCTTTATGTAGAAATTCAATATTATGATTCTGGGTTTACTCTATATTGCATTAACTATGTACTTGATAAATTTTGTCAGTAATTTGTGGATAACGCAGCTGGTTGCAATGTCAGTAATTAAGTTATATTAAGCTTTTATGTAGTAAGAAAACAGTAATTGTTTGTTGTCCTTAATAAAGAGAAAAAAAGAAAAAAAGAATACTTAAAAACACAATAATTTCCTAACGTACAATACAAACAACAGGACAGGTTTTTAATTAAAGCCACAATCTATAAGCAAATAAATATCAAACTAACGAAAATAAAATACTTAACAATATATACTCGTACTTATCTCTAAGTAGTACTAACAAATATTGACCAACAGTAATCTTTGCGTTGATACTAGGCAATGTTTAATTTAGAATGTTGAAATCACTAAACAAGTGCTTAATGATTGTGAATAGCAAGAATTGAGAAATACATGCATTATTTACGAGTATATCGAAAATGAAGGCAACTTATAAAAGACGAATGTCTAATGCTGGCTAATACCGATGAAATTCATACGGATGAAACAAGCACTTGTACAATTTGACTAAGTAACCAATGTTCGGTACCTGAGATGGCGTGTCTGCCTAGACCACGAAAGGTCGTGGATTCGTGTCTCACCTGCAGCGGTGTAATATTTTCAAGTGCTATTTTCTTTAAACCAATTACAGTATTGTAACATAGCTTTTTATTTCAGTGGACCTAAAACACAAGTTAAATTTAGTAAAACCGAAATACCTAATCACTACCGGGGAGTTTTGGAATCAATACAGCGACATTATAAAGAATTTTGAATACGCATCAATAATAATGGTGGATGACAACCAGACAGAGGGTACAGTGTCACTAAAGAGTTTGATATCGAAAAATGTCAATGTTAACCATTTCCAAGCAGCTAAGGTCAGCGGTCAAAAAGATATAACGCTAATATTGTATTCTTCTGGCAGTACCGGCATGCCAAAAGGGGTCCTGCTTAGTCATCTCACTAGCCTAATTAAGGCTAATATTGGCACGTAAGTGAAATAATAACAATTTGTTTTCATTTGCAAGCGATTTTAAAAGAATTGATTGATGGAGCGACAATTATCGCAAGAATGCTGGCAAGAGCTAGATGTGAGTATCCGCGGATCGTGGCGTGTACTTGGAGAGGCCTATGTCTATTATAAGCTGATGATGATGATGATGATGATGATGATGATGATGATGATGATGATGATGATGATGATGATGATGATGATGACGATGATGACGATGATGATGATGATGGGCATTTCGAGTTCGGGTTGCAGTCTTATTATTATTGCAACGATTGCAATGGTGGGTCATTATTTGAATAACCAAATTATCTTGAGCTCCATGTCTCGAAGATACGTTAAGCGGTTGGTCCCAGTTATTGAATCGGCATTGGGCTAGCGCTTAGCGTGGTAAGTTATGGCCTTCATCATCATTATTGTGACATTGTTCATGTGGGCCTGATCCCAGTGCAAGGGTTTTTATAGGCTTATGATGATAATTTATTCACCATTTATTCATTTTATGTCCCCACTGCTGGGGCACGAGCTAGGGAGAGAGAACGAACTATAACCCTTTAACAATCAGTAGGATGTATATTCCACCACATTTTAAACGTTATTTGATTGAGATAAGATTGAAATCCAATGAAATATACAAACATGTTCTGCCTGTTAAAGGGATAAACCATCACGCGGGCCTAGTGCGGATTGTTGGTTGTTAACCGGTCTTCGTGAAAGTTACTTAACCTAAGCAATCGCACTACGCCATCGAGCTCCTCGACGAAGATTAAATATTCAATGATTATATCACCAAAATGTTTAATTAATAATTCGAAAACCAAACTCTTTTGTTTTATTATTTGTTCATTTTAGAACGTTCTGTTAATTTTTTTTCTCTTTTTCAGATTTGATAATCCATCCTACAAAACTATGTTATGTTACGCGGAATGGTCGCACAGCTACGACAATCATATGACCTTCCAGTTTCTCGCCGCTGGCAAAACTGTCGTTTACTTTGAAGGATCAACAGAATCATTTCTTCATTGTGTACAGGCTTACAAGGCACGTAATTTTCAATACAAACTCATAAATGTTTTTGTTTCATTTTCTTTGACTTAGCCGGCAAACGAGTCTACTGCGCCTTATGTAAAACGGCCACCGCATCCGATGGATGATTTAGATTTTTAGAACTCAAGCTTAAGGCTGCCTCTCCATTGAAGCGGAGCGAGGCTGCGGTGGGAAGAAGCAAAAAAATCATCATCATCATCATCAGCTTATTTTATGTCCCCACTGTTGGGGCAAGAGCCTTCCCTATGAATGGATAGTGAGAACGGGCCATAAACCACCACGCGGGCTCAGTGCGGACTGGTGATGTTAACGACTGCTAATGCAGCCGGTCACTCGCTCCGCTCCGCTGCATCGCTCCGCGTCAATGGACAGGCAGCTATAAGACATCCGTTCATAAGTCGGGGCGGAAGAGTTTGTATTGAGAGGAACCGGCAAGAAACCAGCAAGGGCATTTTTTTTCACTTTCTTTTACAGTGAGCGTCATAAACTAGAAGGACACTTTCCAGTACATAAATCATTTAGAGGTACCGTAAAAAAACACTTTTTGCCGGCAAAAATAGGTATCGGCGTGGTCGTACCTCATTCGTAATTTTGGGAAAATACCACCCGGATATTAAAACGCTTTACTAGATGTTTTTTTGTTCTGTTCTTTGTAAAAGAACAAGTAAAATAATTCGCAAATCAAGTGAAATCTCTCTTCCAGAAACCTACATCGCAAAGATGAACATGACTTTTACTGGTTCTTTTCGCGTAGTATTATTTCTTAGAATGACGAGCTGATTTGTGATTTCTGATCTCAAATCAATTTTTTTCGAAACATATTTTAACATATTCTACTTTATATGAAAGTCAAAAAAGTTCAGACAAAATTCTTATGCCTAAATCATTTGCCAACAAAATGTAGTAATCAAATTCTAAAGAGTTCGTCAGTCTTGATTATAAACGTGCAACAAACATAAACACGCATTATGTACATATTTTTTGGCGTAGCCTTACTGATTGTAGTTATTACTTTCTTAATGTACAGTCAGAATTTAATGTACAGTCACTGCCATTAAATGTATACACTTTTGTCTAGTTTTGACTCTTATTCCATTGCATTAAGAGTTACATTTTGAAAAAAGACAGTGTTGAAAAAATTCCACGAGCGTGATTCGAACGGGATTCGAACGGGATTCGAACTATGCTATCGTGGTATGCTATATGGTTGGCAGTACACCTGACCCAGCATGTCATGGGGTGCGGGTTCGAATCCCGCTCGTGGAATTTTTTCAACACTTTGTCTTTTTATAAATTGTAATTTGTTAAGATAAGATAAAATAAATGTTTATTGCCATAAAATTGTGTAAGATACATAGCAGGTGTTGAGCATAATAATGGGAACAAACAATTTACCCTAGTCGGGCATGCAATTTTTAGTAGGTAGGTATATGTTACATAGAAACAGTGCCTATGCTGTTTTTGTACCGAAACATTCAGTCAAACTGTAGAACGCCTTATCATGGCCATCTTTTTAATTTAATTTTAAAACAACTTAAATTTACTCAGGCTTTTTGACCTTTTTTTTTCTTTTTTTTTTATTGAATACTTGGATACTAGTTACATTGGCATTCTTGTGATACAGGGCATTATTAATTTTTGGTACAATTATTTGTACATTTACGTTTAAAATACTGAATATTGCTTTTTGTGAAAACAGCCATCTCTAACACATAAATACCCGTCAGTGTCAAATAACCCTTTTCTCTAAAAATATATCAGAGTACATACATACTGTAAATTGTTTTCAAGCATTTGTTTTGTAGTATAAAGGTAGATTTTACATTAACAGAGTTTCCCCAGAAAATAACTCCATAAGTAAGAAGAGGATAAACTTGGCCAAAGTAGGCGGCTCTGGCTACATCGTTGTTCGCAACAATATTTGCGTAAAATTATATGTAAATAATCAAGAGTTACATTGTTTACATGTTAATGCTCGTGACTGTACCTGGCTAATGTTTTATCTTTCACGTTTTTTTTAAGTAAAACTACAACAGTAAAATTTCTTTGTTAATTGATCAATGTTACACTTCGTTATGTTAACGATATTATTTCCTCATGATAGCAATCTTCTTTCAGGTTAATTTGGCATTTACATATCCTTCTTTAATTTACGAACTGGCAGAATGTGACGCAATGGAAAAGTACAATCTTGATTCTTTGAAATACATATATTCTGGAACGTCAGCTTTAGATATGAAAATAAGAGACAAGTTTTTACGCAGGTTTGTTGTTCATTATTATCGACTTCTTTAGAAATACTAAAATAATTATTGACATTTACATACTCAAATTTAAACTATTTTAGTTAGACTTTTGCTATATTTTTATTTTATTTTTGTCTCCATAATTATGAAAACATCTCATTATTAATGATAATTCATCTCTAGGCTTCCCAAATTGGATTACTTTGTACAGGGGTACGGTATGACAGAGACATTCGAGCTGACTTCCGAGAGATGGGGTGAACCGGGGCTTAAAAAGAACACCGTCGGAAAGCCAGCGCCAGGAGTCACGTTAAAAGTAAGCTTCAAAATGATATTACAAAAGGAGTGTTCTCCCCTTTTCGGGGACATAAGCTTACACGATTTTGTTATATTCGATCTGACGGTAGTCTTGCTTACAACGTAATCGTTATTCTGATTCACATTTGGTCGAACATGGTCCTTGTTTAATGGATAGTTACAGTCACTAGTGGTCGCCCAGGGGTCGAAATTCGACCGTAATTTTATTAAGGCTGCACGGATTGTATCCTAAGCAATGAAAAATTAAAAACGATAGAATGTGAGTTTGGATTGGCATTGACAGATTTCGGCCGCTCTTCTTCCATTTTTGAAATTTTTTAAAAGAGTATATATGCGTGTGTGTCGAACACATGGTAGTGTGTGTAATGTTTGATTTATTGATTTAATGTAGTAATGTTTGTTTTATTGATGTAATGTATTTTTTTATAAATAAATAAAAAAAAAATAATTCTGCAATCCTTCTCTATATAAACTATAAGTGTGTGAAATTTCATACTCCTCCGTCCACGCAATTTTCCTTAAAAAAGGGTGCAAAGTTTTTGCTTCACGTATTAATATATAAATATATCGACTTTAATAAACACATTATAAAATTACCCTATGTTTTTTTGTAAACTTTACTTCAATGTTGTCAATAATATTTTGTAGTTCGATGCCAAATCTATACAAGACGATATTATGTCTTTTAGAAAAAGATAAGTCCAGAGGCATGTATAACTTTTTTACTTAGTTACTAGTTTACTAAGGACATTCGAACTCGAACGGAGAAGAAGAACGTTATAATGGTTCTACAATTATAGTTCGTTACGTTTTGACGGTGTTCGCGGACGGCTTGGCTTGATCCAGAATAGCTCAGTCTTAGAGCATTAAACCAAATGGAGAGGCCATGCGCACTAATTTCTATGAAAAAAAGTCTGTCATTACTATACCAAGTACCAGCGTTTTTTCCCCCTCTCCACGCCTTTCCAGATTCTTCTAAATATGATATAAGAAACGTAGCTACCAAAAAATTTTACCAATCTGCTGTATTGAACACTTTTTCTGCAGAATTGTTCATCCCTCGTACTCTCCTGGGTCGTTTAAGCGAGGCGTGACAAAAGACTTATGTAGGCAACCATAGCACAAAATAAGGATAGAAGGTAAGCTTCATACAAACGCATTCGAGCATCGCACACATAGACAAGGATTCATTCACAAGACACAAAGACAAGGATCCGGAGTCACCGCTTCACTGTCTCAAATATTCCATCGCGCACTAAGAAATTTGGTGACTCGTTTCTCTGTCGCACCTCCAAAATATGGAATAGTTTGCCAGCACACGTTTTCCCTACTTCCTATGATATGGGGTTCCTCAAACGAGGCGTGAAGAGGCACCTTGTGGGCCGGCATAGTGAGGGTAACTGATGCTGCGTTGTTTTCACGCTACACCAGTTGTCGTCGCACCTGGATTCCATATTCACTTAACATCAGGTGAAATGGAGTCTTTGCCGTGCTACGTATTAAAAAAAATAACAACCTCTCACGAACACCGAATCTCCGAACAGCTGCAAATAAGCTGGTCCGTGGGAGAATCTATGTGTGCGTCGCACGAGCGCGATATGTATAAGCTCACCTTCTGGGGTCTCATTTTGTGACCATAGTGTGAGCGATCGAAGTCGTGTGCACATTATTGTGGCTATTGCATTCACTGCTTTATGACTTCATTGAGTGCTTGCCAATTGCCATAACAATGTAAAGTCATTGAAGCGTGTATACCAAATATTAAAAGTGACACGCTTTGAATTGATCGTGTTTTGTTTAAGACCATATGAAAAGAAGATCGACGAATTTATATTAAATCAAAGTACGTTTGCTTGTTTAACCTCGAATACCAATTTACAGGTCGTCGACACCAACACCGGAGAACTCCTGGGACCTCACCAAAAAGGAGAGATATGTGTCGAAGCTCACAATAGAATGAATGGGTACATTGGAATAGATCCATCAACATATCTCGACAAAGAAGGTTTTCTTAAAACCGGTGACTTAGCTTATTATGATGAAGATGGATACTTCTACATTGTGGACAGAATAAAGGAAATTATCTCTTACAATGGCTATAAGGTATGTAATTGCATTTACCTCAATGTTTTATGAAGTATCTAGCTGATTAAAGGAACAAAACATATTTATAAATTGAAACAATTTTAGTACACCCTTATTAATAAAGAGGTAATGTTTGTGGCTTTGTTTGTTTGCAGAGGGTAATCTTTGGAACTGATTCTTGGCGGGAAAGTAAAGAGTTATGTCTGTGGTTTTGTTTTATTTTCTAAAATTTGTGTTATGTCGAATATTAATGTAAAATAATGGTGGATTATTAACCGTTAAGTGTTCGTGAGTGTGCATGAGTGTGGCAAATGAAACAAAACAATGCAACGTCACTTTTCAAATTCTCTCAAGAAGTCCACCCGAGGACTTAGTAAAGCCCCACATCTTTACTGAGATCCTCGAGGGGTTGGGGGGTATATCATTTCTCACTTCTCATTTCTATTATCATTCATCATCATCATCATACAGGAAAGAAATATTGTTTATTTATGTATTACCTTACTTGTTAGAAAAATTACTTTGACAATGGCTAAATATGCTAATCGCACGAAGCCATCAACTAAAAGAAAAAAAATCTTTGGAACTACTGGTCCAATTCCAAAAATGTTTTCACTGATAGAATGCTACATGCTTTGCGGGTAGTAAGTATAGGCTATATTACATTTTGTTAAAAAAAGGTTTTGTTTTTAAATCCTTAATCTACGCGAGCGAAGTCGTGGATAAGTGCTGTCGCAAATTTTGTTGCGGAAAAATTACAATTTGAAAAAATAACGTTGAAAATATTCCACGAGCGGGATTCGAACCCGCACCCGCATGGCATGACCCAGCATGTCACAAAGTGCGGGTTCGAATAAGGCTTTCAACACTTGTTTTCAAATTAAGTTTATTTATTTTACAACAGTTTTAAGTTGCGATATTAAGATTGTTATAATTAAATCGCTTTAAAGCAGCGTCTATTGTTGTATTGTTGTTATGGTATGAACATGAAAATAATTATGTCTCCAATTTCAAAGACAGTCACCAACTGCCTTACTACAAAACCACGACTATAATACACGAGTAATTAAGCAGCGACATATTTGACAATATCCATAGACGATGACTCAAAATTTCAAAGACTTATTGATGAACTAAGATTAATATTTATATTTTTAAATAAATTATTAAAAATTATTAGGCTGCGTTATAAAATGCAAAAAAAGTTAAATTTACTCACATATTATCTCGTTAAAACAGATCTAAGTACAACGCATAAGTTTAGTTTATTTTTAATAAAATTAAAATAGCAACTAAATGTATATTTATAATATCTACCTACATATTATTTTAGCCAGACTCTTAGAAATTCTCCTCTTTTTAACCGACTTCAAAAAAGGACGAGGTACTATGTTCCATTGTAGGTATGTATTTATTTATGTATGTTCAATTGTTTCTCTGTCAATTGTGGACCAATTTGTTGAAGTCGGTTACAATACAGACGAGTTTACAAGTACATTTTTCCGTTTTCAATTATAACTATTCCCTTTGCAGTAACGCCCTTTACTCAGTACCTAATTGTCACCACGCCTCGAGACAGCTTGGCACAAGTTCGTAAACGTTACGCTTAGCTGCCAAAGACTGTACCTATATGCTACGGTATTATACATACTACTCTTTGTTAGGTGAACAACATTTGTGCATTGCTCTATTGTGCCATAGAAATAATTAACCACAGCTCAAGCCGAGGCAGTAACGACCCAATGCAGAGCGATAGAACATTTACCCTTAATATACAAACTGAGACTACACATACCTACCTTCATTTTTAGGAGGTCTAGTTCCATGTGTCTGACTAAGTTTGTTTGTTAGATGATTTACAATATGATGAGTATTGCTATATCGCACAGAAATATTAAAATACATAATTTATAGGATACCCCCCGTACCCTCACATCTAGAGTGATGATAAGTTTCTTTTGTATAATACGACGATGATGATGATGTATAATTCGTACGCTTAGTGCAAAAATCGATTATCAGCACTTTTATTTGCCTGCACCTGTAGATGCGGCTTAACGAGACGAGTCGATTGGTATAAAAAAAGTTCAGTTGGGAAAAAGTGCTGATAATCGGTTTTTGCACTAAGGGTACGATATTGTACAAAGGCTTAAGTTTAAAAGTATGCAATAAAACAATTTCCCCTTATTTCGTCGTAGTGTCCTAGACAGAAAATCGCGCCGTGGTGGCTCAGTGGTAAAGTGCTCGGCCTAATAACCTGTCCTGGGTTTAAATCCTAGGACGGGCAAAGCGTGTTTTTCATCCGATGCAAGCCTGGCTTTGTGATTACCCGGATTTGGCAAGCGTGACGATTAAGCCAATAGTACCCATCAATTGTAGCGACGACTTGATGTCAATGATAGAGGCCTTTGCCCAGCAGTTAGACAATGTAGAGGCTATTTACTTCCTAGTCTTCCCGGTAGCATAATGGTCAGTGCAGCCGCCCGGATTGTGGAAGACCCAGGTTCGATTCTTGGCTGGGTCGGGTGGGCAAAAATATTTAATTCAGCTAAAGTGTAGCAATTAACACTTAAAAATAAAAAGTAAAAAAAAATACTTTTACTTGTTATAGATATCACCAGTGGAGCTAGAGCTGGTACTGCTGCAACACCCGGCCGTGAAGGACGTAGGAGTGGTCGGGAAGCCCGTGCCGGACTACGGTGAGGAGCCCACTGCTTTCGTTTTGACATATCCGGAATGCAACGTGACCGAAAAGGAGCTGATGGACTATGTCGCTTATGAGGTTCGTATATTGACATTTTTATTCCTTTTATCATTAACATTTTTGTATACCATGGATTTCCGCAAAGTAACGTCTGATTCCATTCATTATCTTAAGCAACAATGAAATACAGACAAGCTTTTAAAATTTCAACGGATATTTAGAATATTTCTTGGTGACGAAGAATGTGTCAAACACTGTTGCCACAACTTTTTTTAATAAAAATTCTTGTTGACTTTGAATAAGGCTCCTTTGGCTTATAAATAAAGATATATTTAATAACTTTGCATGAGTCAAACAGAGCCCATGACAGCATAATTGAAAGTGCACCTGATCTGGTATGGTAGAGGGTGCTGGTTCAAATCTCGCTTGCAGATCTTTTTTAATATTTTTTCTAAATTGCAATTTGTTCGAAACAAAATTAACCTAAAATTATATATACTCGTACATAATTACAATTAGTACTTGCTCAGCTTTTTAATAGCGGTTAATACAACATACAACTAATTCTGTAAATACCTTGTTAATAAATTTTACCTTTACGGTTTATTTCCAGGTGGCTCCATACATGCAGATAAGGGGAGGCGTGAAATTTGTCGAAAGTATTCCTAGAAACAATATTGGAAAAATAAAACGGCCTGCTCTAAAAGAAATGTTAAGACAATTAGAAGCCAGTTCATACTAATACTTTTTACGTTAATCAATGATAAATGTTAATAAATTTTTAAATATTAAATGTTTTACTTTCATAAAGTTTTTTTTTAATATGACAACATAAATTCGTTTATAATATAATAATATACCTACCTAACCCAATAACTATTAACTATATTTGGTTGATACCCAATACCGAATACATTCAATAGAGACAATATAAGCAAATTCACTGTAAACTTACGCTTGCAACTTCACAACTCTTGTCATTTGCATCGCAATCCATAGACAAAGAGTTCAACTCACCTCTAGTCTAGTGCTGAAACGTTATCGACTTCGGAGTTTCGACCGCCATTTTCATTAATACTTAAACTGAACAATCTCGGTGCAGCGCCCCACGTTGTCTGAAAGAATCGATACCTTACTTAGTAATTTACTGCACAGGAGGTTTATACTGGTGAATTTCCAATAGCATTGGGCAAAGGTGGCAATCTCCGCAAAGCGAGGGCCAATCGCAGCCATTTTTAACCCGTCCCAAATGGGTGCGCATTTCATATTGGATTACTGTAACACTCGCTGTTTGTCCAACGACTCAATTTGTAACTAGTAGAAGAAGAAAAAACTAGATTAATAATAAACTTCTTTTGTACGTGCGAGGTATCTCTTACATCAGTTAATTTGGAACTACTTAACCGATGTTCAAAATGATTTTTAAAGCAAATTTTGTTGCGAACAAATTACAAAAACACAAATGTTGCGCCTTTGGCTTACAAAGTAAAAAGTGTTGAATAATTTCGGCGGGCTGGTTAGAACCACGATAGCTCAATTGGAAGAGCACTTGACCCGGAATGTCAGAAGGGTGCAGGTTCAAATCCTGCTCGTGGAAATTTTTCCAACATTTGTGTTTACTTAACCGATTCCAATAATTCTTTCATGAGACATTACTATGATACATTGTTCATAGATAAAGTGAACGTACAGTGACGGATACAGCTATGTTAACAATTGTTACTCATAATACAACGAAATAAGAGTGGCTTACAAAGTAAAAAGTGTTGAATAATTTCGGCGGGCTGGTTAGAACCACGATAGCTCAATTGGAAGAGCACCTGACCCGGAATGTCAGAAGGGTGCAGGTTCAAATCCTGCTCGTGGAAATTTTTTCAACATTTGTGTTTACTTAACCGATTCCAATAATTCTTTCATGAGACATTACTATGATACATTGTTCATAGATAAAGTGAACGTACAGTGACGGATACAGCTATGTTAACAATTGTTACTCATAATACAACGAAATAAGAGTCAAAAGTGTATACCTTATCTTATCTTAGTGGGGCCTGCTGAGGTTTCCCTCTCCCAGTAACACCTCGACCCATTGGGATCTTTTGTGCAACCCCCATCCTTTCACTTTTCTTCTTCTGTAAAGGTAGATGCCGTAAGTTTGGCAACGTCCTTAACAGCTAAGAGCCTGAAGTCCTCCGGTTTCGGATAAGCCGACCCCAGGAGTCCCATTCTTTTCCTAGCCAGAGAGTCGCAGTCACACAGTAGGTGCTGCATTGACTCTGTTTCCTCTCCACATGCCCTACACAAACTATTTGTTGAAAGGTGCATTCTGTGAAGCATTTGTTTTGTGGCATAGTGCCCTGTCAAGGCACCGATGGTTAATCGGTCCTACAAGGAAGGATTTGCAGTGTTTTATACCCGGCTGCTCTTTCCATTCGATGCCGTGCCTGTTTTCGATGTAATCTTTTAAGGCCTTGTTAATGGTACTTGATGCAAGTGCCACAAAAGGCTCAGAACCAATGAGCTGGGTCTCTGAGCCCTCCCTGGCAAGTGCATCCACCATCTCGTTGCCGTGGATTCCCATATGGCCTAGGACCTTGATCAATCGCACATTGTTATGTCCACCTAGCTTGTTTAGAGCTATGTGGATTCCAAAACAAGGCCAGAGTCGATTCGGGGCGATATGAGTGACTTGAGCGCGGCTTGGCTGTCACTCGGGATGAATATATTCCGCTTTTTCATAGCTAACTCTATATTCTGCATTGCGCATAGAAATGCAAAAGTTTCTGCTTGGTAGACAGTGGCAAATTTTCCCATGCTTTGACTATGCTTGAAGACGATATTATAGACGCCTGCCCCTGTGCCCGACTTCATTTTTGATCCGTCGGTATACCAGATTAGGCTGTCTTTTTCCGGAGACGGTGGCCCCCGTTTCCATTCATCCCTAGTTAGAACATAAACTTTAAATTTCTTTTCGAACATGAATATGGGGGATATTTTATCGCACCCCATTTCCATGATCCTGTCAGGAATGTCACTTGGTTCCTATTTTGTGTGTCTGGTCAAAGGTTTAGATGCGTCCCATAGTCCGGCCACCTTCAGTATATGTAACGCTTTCTTTGCCTCTGTTTCTAATTTCCAGACAAGCTGTTCTCTGAAGTTTGCTAAAAGCATTCTTACAAATCTTCAGCCTGGTTCTGGGCCACCAGACGATGTTGCCATATGTGAGGATCGGTCTCAAATTGTCATTTAGATCCACCTAATGGGTTGAGTCTCCACTCCTTGCCATATGTAGACCGACAAAAGTTTAAACACTGAAAAAACAAAAATTCTACAATACAGCAAGAACGTATTGTTGTAAAATAAATGTTTCTGCCTACAAGAATTAAGTAGTAAATACCAAAAATATTGTATAATTTAAATAGCGATTAGTGATAGTTACTTTCTGATTCCAGTAAAATAAAATTTTGTATTGATTAAAAACTATAGTTATAATAAATTATGCAATTGTGCATAATACTAATGATATTAATGTTTACAATTCATTTAGCTAAAGTTACAAGGTGAATTGTGTTAAAAGTGCATTAACCCGTCCCGCGCTGTAGGTATAATTAGCGGGCCACCTTGTGTACGACCGTGCGTTCACAGGGCGCGCAAGGACTTAAAAAGACCAACTACCCACTCACCTTTTTCACTGATAGGTAATTTTCTGAAAACTTTCATTTCAGAAAATTTTTCATTTTTTTTCATTTATTTTTCGGAAAAATATTGTATAGGTACATTCGATTTATTTTTCTGAAAAATTAATTGAAGTAAATCATGATTTGAAAATTTTTGAAAATTACCACTGTACCCATACAATACAACCCAATCCCCATGTACAGAACATTTCATATTCATTACAAATCATATTGTACAGTGAACAATATTATTCAGCCTTTAAAACAGAATAAAATATTTCGCGTCACTTAAAATGTTGTTACCACTAAGATATACCTAAATGGTACTAATAAATAAACAATATACTTAGTCATGAATAAAATACTATTCAGTTATCCTAACCTGTCGTTTCGTAAGGTGAACATTTCCGCATCGTAGTCTTTACAATACGAAACTTTAAACTTACAAATCAGATTTAACTAGAACTAAAAACCTTAAACAATATAATACAATAACTAAAATAAATTATTAAAAGGAGTCCCTTTAGGCAAGGTACCGAAGATACTGGCAACAACTAGAACTATATACTACACTTTAAAACTCTTGCGATCCATAGCTAACAAATAAATTTAAACGGGGATTAACGCAAACTAATTAGTAAAAGGTTTCATACCTTCGTTATACCCGATGTTTCTTAACTAGAACTGTTTGTTAACATTTACAAAGTGTTTTATCGTCACATACCTATATAACAAGACTGTATTGCGCGCATTACGAGATTCTGGTTACCTGTATGAGGTTTTTTTTTCAGTGTACATAGGTATATACGAGTGTGACGTCATTGACAATTTAAAGAAGAACATAAAAAAATAATTTGTTAAAAGATCAATAGTCTAACCTTCAATTGGGTGGAGTACTTTTACTAACTAAAAGAAACATTGCGCCTATTAATAATTACGAAGTAATAGTAGAATCACGAATGAATTATGTATCTAACTCAGGCAACGATTCTTGTTTATAGGATGAAAATACATCACTTGTTTTTCTTGAAAGTATTTGTTTTATAATGGGTTATCTAGCAAGCAATAAAGCTGATATCTTACCAAGGTAAATCTAACATCATTCAAGTGTCAAGTATATAACTAAATGGCTCTTCAACATTATGACACATTATTTATTTATACAAAAGGTATTACAGCAAAACATATAATTTTTACATAGCAGAACACTTAATAAATATATGTTATATATTTATGTTTATGTTATGTATACAGCTATATATGTTAGCCAATTAAAAACATTCACTACATTCTTAGTTAATTACAAAAACAGGATAATTAAGGTTATAAAATACAATATATACAAACTACTTAAATTAAAATTAAAAAATCCAAAAGAAAGTATAAGAAAAAATACACTAAACCATACTAAAAACATTGAACAATCAGTACATAAAAGTTACATTATGCCTAAGAATCGAGCAACATCAGCAAATCTTTTTTGAAATTTCTTTGGGAAAGACTAAAAACATTTAAGTATGGCGACTTTACACTTACATTATTATGAGTATTACATATTCTAGCTAGGGATAATGGAGACCAAGATTAGTTCTATGAGGAGGCAAAGTGAAAGTCTCAGTTATAGGCTTCCTATGGCATCTGCGAGGGACAGTCAGGTTGATGGCAGAAAGCAGTTCAGGGCATGTTATTTTATGATTAAGAACTTTATGGAGGAAATAAATCTAACACTGTGCGACGACTTTTTAGAGTGCCGATTATGATTAATATTATGTATTATGTTTATGTAAAAACAGTATTATCATATGGCTGATATTAGAAAAATACTCGTATATAAGCACCAAATCAAGACGAGTATTTAATAAAGAACAAAATGTTTAAAAAATTTTTTTTTTTAATGTTAAAATAATTATAATACTCCTTCATAGTTATTCTTATATGTTAAAATAAAAACAACATATTTAAGGTTGCAACTATTGCAACACTCTATAACCACACGTTATAAAATATGCACAACATCGAAAAAACGAAAAAAAAACTAATTCTCTCTGAGATGGGTAAACTAGCTAGGGGCTTGGCAAACAAAGCAAATGCCTTGTCTTTCTCCAAGGGGAAAACGGGTATCCGCTTTCCTGAGGATAACAACCATCTTTTTTTACTATTTGGAACGATTGTATGTCACCAACTAAATGGGTCAATTCAGAGTCACGAAATATCCGAACATTTTGTATTTGTTGCTACACTGCAATGAATTGGATTGGATTGGATAATCACATGAGTAATTAGCAATATGGTCTATGTTAGCAATAGACCTGCAACATAGTTGTATTTTTAAGTTGGCTTCAGGCGGCCTTTACAGCGTCACTGGATTTATTTGGGGCTGCGAGAAACTTAAAGGGTTTCTTAAGATATATGATCGAAACACCGCCAGGGGGTTTCTGGAAGGAATGGAATCATGCAAGCGTGTCCCTGTTACCTTTTAAATTCAGGTCGTTAGGCCGTTCATTTTTTTTTTTTATATTATTGCTCGTGGTATTTTTTATACCATGATATGAATGGCCTAAGGCCTCTTCATAAAGTGAACGATTCGATCCAAATAATTTTTCTCCGCAGGGTTTGGATCGATCGACACCAGATCGTCGGTCGCGAGTAGCTGGATGCGAGCAGAAAAAAATACTCATTGTGGAAATTCTTGGGGAAGGCCTTTATCCATTTACTTTACTTTCCCATATCTGGGCAAAGAAGTCTCCTGGCGTATTGGCTTAACACCACGTCTTGACTAATGCCAGGTGATTTCAAACCCGGACTACGCAAGAAAAAGAACAGGGACCTAGGAACTCCAGATTTGAGGCCGAGTGCTTTTACCACTCAACCACCGAGGTGACCAACGACAAACACAAAAAAAATCCTACATATATTATAAATATGTATGTTGCACAATTGCTATCAGATAATAGAAAAACGGAATATTAAATGTACTAGAATTCGTAAGTTAAAAAAATTATCAGCGTCCATTATGAAAAGAGGAGTTAAGTTATTATATTAAGAAACTAAAAACAAACTAAAGAAGGGTTGGTCACTGTATTCTAATAATATCTTATATTACCGAAGGAAACAATTAAAATGTATCAATAATTAATAACTACTACAGATAAGTGCATTCATAAAGTATAGATAACGTAAGTGTAAATGTAACAGTAAAGTGGAAATTTTAACGTTGAGCAAAGAAACATTGAATGCAATAAATATGTTAGCGTCCAAGTTAAATAATGCTACAATCTCAGTATAAACTAGTATTGACCGGGCAAAATTTATAAGCAAACGTCTTACAATTTACTCAGTTTGGTTCCGGAGCTTAATGGCTAGCTCAACGCATCAATGACAGATTACGGTAGTTCCTACGACCTGCGTGCCCACAACGCGCGACTAGAGTGAGCCAAGTTATGTAATATGCTAATATTTTCAACGCTTTGGATTTTATAGCGTCATTATTTGCGTCTGGTTGTCTGGAAGAGATCCCCTTAAATCAGTAGGAGTATCACTATGTTGCAACTGTGTAACATTTATTTGTAACTTATTGTGTATTTTTTTTTAAATAGACAGATTTTCTCCATAGTGTAACTTTGCCGGCTAAATAATTTGCTAGATTTACCTAGACAAAACTAGTTCTGACTAAACTTGGGTTATGACTAACAAAATCGTATACGACACACATTAAATTTGTTTATTTGAATAGCTAAGAAATGGAAAAAATATTACATTATCTTAGAGCATGTTTATTCATTCACACAACGTCGTTATCTTGCATACAGGATGTCATTAAACTCTATAGTAGTTATTAAGGTAATAAAAATTGATTAAATCATAGCTTACACATTGTTGAACGTTTAATCGTAATGTTGTAGGAAATAGTGCTAGTTATTTATCGCTTTTATTAACACTTGTTTACGTATAAAAGCTTACATATTGCGAATTATGAACTGACAGTTGTAACAGTAGCGGCAAGCGGTTTGTTCAACGATCTTTGAAATTGTGTGAAAATGTTTAATGCCGAATGTTATGTTTACGGGAAACAAGATATTAAAATACCGGCACATTTGAATTTCGGAAAATATATTTTGGATCGTCTAAGGCAGACGAATGATAAAGTGGCTTTGGTAAGTACTCACTATTTACTACCATGCCATACTTTTTTTGACAAAATAGGATTATTATACAATATTAATTAAAATCTTACTGCTATTAAATCTTATTTTATTTTAATCTACATCATTAACCCCAGCAGAGATTAACTAAGCTATAACAATAAATATATTGGCACCATTCGAAGCGGTAGGAGAGTGAATGTCTATTAATTGTATTATCTTACGATAACAAAAAAGTATATAAAAAAAAAAATTTTGATTGATTGTAATTTTGAATTATAATAAATTAGTATAAATGATGAAGATATTCGGATGGCGCACCGGCTTGCGCGTCTGAGTGTATAGATAATGCAAGTTAGGCAACGTTTACAATTGCAGGTCCCAAGTGACCAACGCAAAAACATTTCGAGCTGGTTCATGCTTTTTAATTCATTGGTCTCAGTTGTTCAAACCTAAACAGTGGATTATGACCGGCCAATCAGTCAATTGTTTTATTGTTCGTGTGGGAAGATATGAAATAATAATGCAAATGATAATGCCGAAGTATTTCCTTCAACAGGAGCATAGCGAAACCCACGACAAAGTAACTTACAATGAATTGACACAATATTCAGTAAATTTAGCGGTGTCTCTTCAAAAGTTAGGAGTGTGTAATGGGGAGACAGTGGCAGTTGGTTCGGAGAAACGAAACGAATACGTCCCCACCGTTCTTGGGATCGTGTTCACTGGAGCAACGTACACGCCTTATGATCTGAAAAGTGGCCGAGGTAAAGTTAATAATTTAGCAACTGCAACAGTTTTAAAGTGCTTTTAGATAGGGCAACATTTTTACTGAAATAAGAGCGAGGTACTGTTGTTTATTTTATCGATACTTTTATCGTGAATCTTCTACAACGCGTTCTAATTATACAGCCATGATTAAATTATCAACATTTATTAGTGGAGTAACTCAATTTTATCTGTACCGGTTTTTTACCAATTTTAGGAATTGGACAGTGAACTTAAAATAATAAAATGACTTATATTTACTTTATACTTTCGAGCTCCCTTCGAAGCACTCGTAATGATATTACCATCATAGTGACAGTGTGACAATTATTGTAACTGGTTCAAAAATTACACCCCCAGCTATTACAATTAAAAGAGCCCAAAATGCAAGTACCTACATACAGCAGTAAAATAAGGTTAGGTATTTCTAAACACATGGACTTATGTAATTCTTTTACTGTGCCCCTCGGTGAGTATCCTCAGAACAATCACTAAAAGCCAGTTACTATGACAGATAAACAAACAATCTGTGTTACTTAACCTATCTTACCGTGTGAACGCATGGGCAAAAAATTACTTTAAACACTTTTTGAGTAACAAAATATAAGCCACTTTCTTACTTTCAGCTGTACTGAAACACAAATTGAGCATCACAAAACCAAAATACTTCATATGCTCCAACCAATTCTGGGACACTTACAAAGATGTATTAAGGGATTGCGACTGCATAAAAGTGTTTTTAACTCTGGATGATGAGACGGAAACTTTGATATCTATAAAATCTCTTGTTGCAAAAAATGCTTTCGAAGATATTGATTTGTTCGAGCCTGCAACGGTTCAAGGGCAGAGTGACGTAGCATTTATACTCTATTCTTCTGGAACTACTGGTATGCCGAAAGGAGTACAGTTGACACATCTTAACTGCATTCTTAATAGTTTGCCCCACGAGTAAGTAAAATAAAATAATATGTATTACAGGAATAGTTATTGACTATTTATGTAAATAAATCACACGGTCTCATCGGTTCATGACATGACTAGCACAACGAGCATGGCCTTACAATTAACGCAATTTTAACGAATTAGAAGTTGTTTAATTTAGTATAGCGCAGATGATTCAATTCTCAGATTTAAAAAAAAATTGGTTGTCTGTAAAGTCGGTTTACTGACGATAGTTGAACGTGACAACGAAACAATTTAAAAAAAATTTTCATAAAATTCTTCATTTAGAAAATCATTTTAAATTTAAAAAATAAAAATACAACAAAATATATGTTGTATTCGAAATTGGCACCCCCGAAAACCATGGAAATGATACCCATATTAATTTTACATAAAAAAGTCACGTCCGCCATCTTGGATCTCGAAATAGATGTTTTATTCGAAATCGGCACCCCCGAAAACCATGGAAATGATACCCATATTGATTTTACATAAAGAAGTTGCGTCCGCCATCTTGGATCTCGAAATAAATGTTGTATTCGAAATCGGCACCCCCGAAAACCATGAAAATGATACCCATATTGATTTTACATAAAAAAGTTGCGTCCGCCATCTTGGATCTCGAAATAAATGTTGTATTCGAAATCGGCACCCCCGAAAACAATGGAAATGATACCCATATTGATTTTACATAAAAAAGTTGCGTCCGCCATCTTGGATCTCGAAATAAATGTTGTATTCCAAATCGGCACCCCCGAAAACCATGGAAATGATACCCATATTGATTTTACATAAAAAAGTTGCGTCCGCCATCTTGGATCTCGAAATAAATGTTGTATTCGAAATCGGCACCCCCGAAAACCATATCTATATCATAGATATCGCTCGCTAATTATCGCTCGCTAATGCCGCGTCATATCGCTCGCTAATGCCGCGGCATTAGCGAGCGATAATTAGCGAGCGAGGTAACGCGGAACTTTTTCGTGCATGCAGCCGGGTCTATCAATTTATAAGACGTTATCACGTCAAAAATATTTGTCTGATTAATGAAGATCTAGTCAAAAAAACAATTAAGAAAAGTCGGAAAATGACAACTCATTTCAAAATAACTGTATTAAAAAAAATACATGTGTTATTTCAAGGCGGTGGGCCCGGTAGGATTCGGAATCCTACGTTATGTGTGGGAATCCTGAATTCCCACACATAACCAGGGTTTTATGTTGGAACCGCTGTTAAACATCCAAAAATGGTCTTCATCCTACATTGCTGTTTATCCTATCTTGTTTTCAATGGGTACTTTGCCCGATGGAAATGATTTGGGGCATTTTTTTTATAGTTAGTAGAAGCTACAGTCTATAATTTTTATAAGTTTAATTTTAAATAGTTTTAATTAACTTGTGATTTTCATTTTTGTAAATAATAAAAATTTCACAATTTCTAGGGTTGCCCTATATATTTTTGTGCTCCAGCTTGGGATAACAGGGATGTTGACAAAAACAACAATTATATTCAAAACATTACAAGTTTTTTATGCGACCTTAACTTAGTAACCTTAAAAATGCTTGATTATGTAAATTAATAAACACACGGCTGATAGAAACAAATACGAATTTCTGTGAGATATATGGGGTTATTTACCTCTCCATTTAATAAATATGATAGTGAAGTCATTCTTCTTACAATTTCTTAGTAGTACCTAAGGACATCCTTTTGCGTGAGCACAGAAATATAACAGCTAAAGCCCATACCCAAAACACATTTTGTTGTTATAACCAGGCTGCAGTGATCATCTATACTTATATCAGTAAAGTAGCGTTTGAACTAATAAAACTCCTTAGTAAATCAAGTAATGTGAAAATAATAAATTTTTGTTTTTGCAGCTTCGACGATGATTCATTAAAAACCATGTTCATTTTTGGCGAGTGGTACCACAACTATGACACTTTTATGACATACAAATTCCTAGCTATGGGGAAGAGAATTGTGTATGTCAACGAACCCACACCGAGAGCGTTTCTTAGAAGTGTTCAAGATAACAAGGTAATACTTTTACAGTTCATTTTCTATATATACCGTTGTACGAGTATTATTAAGGTTAAGATATGACATCATATACTTTACAAGAGCGTAGTTTAATCTATAGATTGGACATTTACAATAAGGTTAGTATAGCGAGAAAACTATTCCATTCAGTCATTGTATGTTTTCATCTGTAATTATTGTTGATTATTATGTTTATGTTGGTCAGTAACGGCGTCATCACATCACTAGCTCATTATACATCGCCACTGCTGGGGCACGAGCCTCCCTATGGATGGATAGGGAGAACGGGCCATAAACCACCACGCGGGCCCAGTGCGGATTGGTGGTTGTTAACGACTGCTAATGCAGCCGGGACCAACGGCTTTACGTGCCTTCCGAAGCACGGAGGAAATCGAGATGATACATTTTTGGTCACCCATCCGATGACCGGCCTATGCGAAAGTTGCTTAACGTCAGCGATCGCAAACAGGGCGCATTAACCACTGCGCCATCGAGCTCCTCTGATGACAACGGCTAAACTAACGGCGTGTTAACTTAAAATTGGTGAATAAAATGCTCTATGTCTAGTCTTTTGGAATAAGTACGTGAGAGTACGTATATATTTAAGTATTTATTTATTTGAATTAGGTTATAGTCAATTACATAGCCAGATACACAGAGGACAGATAACAGTCAGTTACATATCCATGAGAATTTAACAATATAGTAAGACTAGACTGTAATCCATAAATTGCATACACATAATGATTCGAGTACCTACTAACATACGTTAAACTACTACGTTAAAATAAAACCATTATAAAAAGCAATTACAAAATATAAAACAGAATAAATCAATTGAAATAATAAAATTAAACAAATGAACATTAAAAATAAATACTTTAAATAATCAATTAAAACAATTAAATAAAATAAATACTTACCTAAAATAATCAATAAAAATTATTAAACAATTAATATTCAAAATAGTCACCCAAAATAATTAATTAGAATAATAATTAAAAGCAATAAAATTAATCAAACAAAAATAAGCCTCTAAGCAATGTGTATAGTTATAAATTCATTTTTTAAAACAACAGTACTTCAGGAAATCTTGTAACTTACATGACTTGCTAACCTCATTGAGTCCTTGTTTGTAGATGAACAACATACATCACGTACTTCTTCCAAAAAAGGGTAGACCAGAGCATCATAATCACCTATTAAAAAAAACACAAATGTTGAAAAAATTTTCACGAGCAGGATTTGAACCTGCACCCTTCTGACATACCGGGTCTGGTGCTCTTCCAATTGAGCTATCGTGGTTCTAACCAGCCCGCCGAAATTATTCAACACTTTTTACTTTAAAAGCCAAAGGCACCCATTCAATGTCAACAACTACCATCACTAACATCCGATCATAATATTTTTACAAATATTAAAGATCAGTTAAGAAGTAGGCAAGCTATTCATAAAATGTTCAAATAATTGAAAAAAATTCCACGAACAGGATTTGAACCTGCACCCATCTGACATACATACATACACATAATGACATATGCTTTTGTAATTTGTTCGCAACAAAATTTGCATTAAAAATTATTTGTACATTTTATAATCACCTATTTTCAGTAAATTCGCCGTTAGTGACTCCAAAGTCACATTTAGTATAATCAAACTAGAGCGTGTGGTGGAAAAGATAGCACCAGTGACAGGTTGTTAGCCGATCGCCTGATGGGCGATCTTCTTCTTTTTACGTCCCAAACCAGCATGGGTTATAATTACCTGTAAATACATTTTATGTACAAATAATATAAGTGATATGCATATATGATTCTTTGTTGTCTGAGAAATAAAAACATTATTTTTTTATTAGCATTAAAACGTATTAATATTGAGCCATCTAAGCAATGTTTATTAGCAGATTAGATAGATAATGTTAACTACTAAATTTCAATGTTATGTAAACCATTTTCTTGAAAATCTTTTTCAGGTTAACATCGCCATGGTTGTGCCGTCGCTCGTCGGCTACTTGTCGAAATCAGATGAACTTAATAAATTCAATTTGGACTCGTTAAAGATCATCTACTCGCGCTCTTCCCCTCTTCACGTTAAAACAATTGTAAACGTCAAGAATAGGTACCCGTCTTATAACATCACGGATGCTTTTGTTATTACGATTTATTAGACTTTAATGTACCTTGAGTTTAATTGGATTCTTTATTGCATGAAATATTTTTACAATTTCTGTTTCCGAAACTATAAAAAAATATGTATTTTATAAAATTAGTTCTGTTTTCTAATTCTGACATCAACACTAATCCTTGAAATATTAATCGGATCTACTAGCATTTACTTTACTTAGGTACATATTTTTTATCTATCCTATAAAAACTTATCTATTACTAAATTAGCGTATAAAAGAGAAGGCCGTAGAAGTTAACTGATAATGACATTTAGATTCAAATTATACATGAAAATTCTTCGAAAGTATGCGAGTAACTCAACCGATACATTTTACATTGAAAAGCTAAATCGTTAGCGAATAACAAAAGGTCGGTCTTGTTATTTAGCAGCTCTAAATGAAGCACGTTTTTGACGTTCCAAAACGAAAGGAATGTTAACAAAGCACCGTAACACTAACGAGGTTTTCTTCGGAATACAAAACAAAATATTTAAAATTGTACGCTATTCACTTTTCAGGTTGCCTATGTTAAAGAATATTTTACAAGGGTACGGAATGACTGAATCAGGGGAACTGACTTCGGAGAGTTGGGGGACTAAGGGTCCCAAGCCTGGCAGTGTTGGTATGGCTTCGCCGGGCATAACGCTAAAGGTAGATGAAACATTAGATTTTACACAGTTATTAATTTCAAAACATTTGATAGGTAATTTAAAACTTATTCTCATTCATCTTAACAGTGTTTTGATTTAAATTGTCTGAATTTTGATAAGAATGTGACTGTAACAGACGCAAATGGTTATAAATTTACGGTACAAAATGCCAAACACAGTTTTTTTTTTATTAATTGTATTATTTGTAAGTAAAGCATTTTATTTTGCTTTTCAGTATTCACTTGTTTTTATTTTCAGGTAGTTGATCCAGAAAGTCGTAAAGTCTTAGGTCCAAACCAACGGGGAGAGATCTGCCTAAGAGGCCCTGTTTTTATGAAGGGTTATATTGGAGTAGACCCATCTACGTACTTGGATGAAGACGGCTTTTTCAAGACTGGTGACCTAGGGTATTACGATGAAGATAGATATTTTTTTATTGTAGACAGAATGAAAGAAATCATTTCATACGACGGTAATAAGGTAAAAATATTTCTACAAATTCTTTTACAGAAACATAATTATATTGATTCAGGTCTCATATTTTGTAAACTCTCATTAATTTGTTTAAGAAGTTTTTATTTAAAGTAATTGTGTACAAGTTGTTAGGACACAGTTATGAGTGTTTGAAATGTTTGTTCTTTCAGGTAGCGCCATTAGAACTGGAGGCGATTTTACAAGTACACCCAGGAGTAAAAGAGGCAGGAGTTGTTGGAAAACCGGTTCTAGACTTCGGAGAGGAACCAACTGCATTTGTAGTAAGACAACCTGGAACAAAAGTCACTGAGGATGAACTAGTGGCCTACGTGGCTTCTGAGGTATGTAAAGATACTTCGAATTAACAGTGACACAAGATATAAGATTAGCATTCAGGTATTCAGGCTGTCTGAAAAACTCTAAATAGAGTCGCGGTTAAATTAGGAGGTTTGAAAAATGTCCACCAAAAAAGATCTTATAAATATTTTACAACCAACAAATTTAACCGTTAATGACCGATTTACACCCGCTTGCTTAGTTTTGAACATTACTTGCGTTAAATGGGTATCGAATTTCTGAAGACATTAACGTTCACGGGGGGATTGAAGAATCCCGTGTGTTAATCCAGGCTTTATTTTTCCATCGCCACACACTTTAATTTAACTTACGAAATCTAACAACAAATATATTAAGCTAATACCACAGAATAAATAATTTACTCAGGGTTTGTGGTATATATGCTACGTGATATCTCGTAGCAAGTGTCATAATGTTAAAATACACAAAGTGCCCGTCACATTCGCAACTTTGCGTAACACATGACGGCTTCACAAACCCTGACAAATTCAGGCCCGCTCCGAATACAAACGTAATGTATACAACACCGGCAAGGCTGCCATTCCTAAAGCTATTATGCGTTATTGGTATCCCATTCCATAATCTGCTAGAGCTTAACATCTGTTATTGAACACCAAACATTCCAAACAACTCTTGTTGCTTCAATAGCTCTTTATTTATTGCGCACTAAATTGCCAATGAATGATCAACTTGATATGTTTATGATTGGTCTATTAAAATTGTAAATAGTTGTTAGTTTTGGTTCATATTGAATGGCAGTTTAATTAAAAAAGCTGTAGCAGGTGGGACGAACTTACAACCTTTCAGAATCTGTACCACTACTTTTACAAAATATCGTATCGAGACTTTAGGTACCTTTGTGAAGATAAGCTTTAATAGCTATAACTTGTATGTTTGTATGGGTTTACTTGATTCGTGGTCGTAAAATGTATGCTACATCAACTGTTTTGGTAAAAACATTTTGAAAGTGCCCAAATATATCAAATTTATATTTTATTACACTCAACAGGTGCCGCCTTACATGCAGCTTAGAGGAGGCGTAAAGTTTTTAGATGCACTACCAAAGAATACCAGAGGTAAAATATTGCGTCGACAATTAAGAGAGATGTTAGCTATGGGGTCAACTGATAACACAGTGTTGCATACACACAGTTAGAAGATATAATTAAAACTATAAACTGTACAAATATTTCATTTTGTCTTATTTAAAATTCATGTAAAAATTGCTTCATAATACGAGTATATTACAATGTTTGTAGCATTGTTGTGTTCCGGCAGCTAGAGATAAGATAGCCAGTGCCTCACTAGTTGAGGATCCCGGGTGAAGTGCGCTTCCATCATTGGCCTAATCATCACTTAACATCAGGTGAGATCAAGGCACTCTGCTTGTTTACCCGTTAATATAACCATGTATACTTACTGTTAGTAATACTTAAAATTTATTTTGATTGTAATAGGGTACTAGACTACTGTGCTTCTATTTTCTAAATATCTTTTGTTGATGATCACATTTCCTAAAGCAACCGAATATTAATTTTCATATTCATTAGTTATTAGATTTATCAGTATAATAATTTGAATTCAGAACAACGTACTGTGTTTTTGTTTTGATTTGATTTTTGTGTGAACCTATATACTCGATGAGCTGTAAACTATAAATCGTAAATCAATTACGCATGACGCAATAGTATTTCCCCTCATACCTACTTACTAAAATAAAATCATAATAAGTAAAAGGTACTCCTTTTTTTTGATGACAATTAACTGATAACTGATACCCTTGATCTGATTTGATTTCACCTTAAAACATTTACTAAGGCTAGGTTTCACGCACCACGCATATTGCTCAAGACACTGTAAAAAGGTTCCCCTCACTACGCTAAAGTATCAAATAAATAGTTTCTAATAAAGTTTAACTTAATCAATTATAATTTGTTTTTATTTCCTATGAGTTTGTAGTAATAGTATTGCTAATCAATTTTATTGTTATTGTTTATTTGTTGGAGTCTCGCTTATATTTACTTAGCAGACTTAGGACATAAATATAGAAAATATAGGTACCTACTGGCTTTGTTTTCTTCATTTAGGATTAGTTTAAACCTATTCCGATAATCATTATCCATCCGGAGTAAGTTCATATGCGGAGGCAGTAGAAGGCAGGCCCGATTAACCATCGGTGCCTTGACAGGGCTCTATGCCACAAAACAAATGCTCCACAGAATGCATCTATCAACAAATAGCTTGTGTAGGGCATGTGGGGAGGAAACGGAGACAATGCAGCACCTACTGTGTGACTGCCACTCTCTGGCTAGGAAAAGAATGGGACTCCTGGGGTCGGCCTATCCGAAACCGGAGGACTTCAGTCTCTTTGCTCTTAAAGACGTTGCCAAGCTTATGGCATCTATCTTTACAGAGGAAGAAGAGTGAAAGGATGGGGTTGCACAATAGATCCCGATGGGTCGAAGTTTTGTTGCGAGAGGGAAACCTCGGCAGGCCCCACTAAGATAAGATAAGATAAGATTATCATCCATAAATCGGAGGTAGGTAATTGGTACCTACAATTTTACTGATTTTCAAAGTTCCTCTCTAAGAAAATTAAGAATTAAGGTAATAAAATGTAAGCGGCCCGAAATAGGGTCACGATCACAATCTGGACGTAATATTGTCCCACCCCGACCATTTGCATTGGCAATTTTTTAAATGAATCTCTTTTAACATTTAAATTGACTGGTTCTACGTTGGAGTAATTTTGCCCCGGCGCTCCGAGAATGGTCCCTGCGGCCTGTAATGGGTTTCTTAAAGGGAAATCGAGTTAAGCAAGCGTGATTGACTTAATTGTGATGTAGCCTCAACAAGGCCTGCTTCAAAGAATCGCTTTATACATCGCGCGAACGAATTAGTTCAATCCTATCAGGTAAGAATTTGCTCTGTTAAAAGGCATTAAATGAGATTTTGCTTTCGTTTCATTTTCTTTCTTTTTTTAATTCAATTCCGTAACCTTTTGTTTATTTTCACTAAGTAAAGGTTACTATGCAAGTGGTGTGCTGTTAATCGGATGAGATTGTGATAAGAGCTGGTTTATATCGGCAGTTAATAATAGCTATGGCAATTGAACTGCGATTTCTTGCATTAAACCCGTGCATCATCGCCCTGTTCCGCAATCGACCTTGGAAGCAGTGTAGTCATATAGTCGTCTTTATTTATATATATTTATTGCTTTATGTTGAACCACGAGCGGGATTCGAATCCGCACCCATGCCGGGTCAGGTGCACTACCAACTATGCTATCGTAGCTCAATCCAACTCCCCGAAATTAATCAATTCTAAGCTATTCAATGTCGACAACTACGTCATCAACATCCGATCTTAATATTTTTACATAATTATGTTAAAGATCAAATCAGTTAAGAATAAGGCAAGCAATATTTACGATTATGGTTATATATAATTTTACGCAAATTAGTTGCGAACAAATTACGATTTGGAGAAAGACAAAGTGCTATAGAATTGTAATTTGTTGTTGTTTGTGTAACCGCGCTGTGGTCCACGGTAAATAAAATCACCGGTTTAGACCCAGAGGTCCCGAGTTTCATTCCCAGCGGGGGGGTACATGTTTGTGTACTCGGTTGATGTTAGGACTTGTTTGTCCGCCTGGCTAGCTACCACCATCTTATCTAAATATGTCGCCATAACATCAATGTTTGTAGCATTATTGTGTTCCGGCAGCTAGAGATAAGATAGCCAGTGCCTCAATAGTTGAGGATCCCGGGTGAAGTGCGCTTCAACCAATTGGCCTTATCATCACTTAACATCAGGTGAGATCAAGGCACTGTACTTACCCGTAAGTAAAAAAATAAAATAAAAATTTGCGTAAAATTATATATAACATATCATAAACATGTTTAATACCTAAACAGGTAAAAATAGGTACCTACTCTTAACTAAAAATATTAAACTAAACTAAAACTGTATTAAGTTATATTGGTTGCAAAAGTAATTTGTACCGCATGTACAACATGATAAAAGTACCTTAAAATCATTTAAATATATTTGCGAATAAATTTTAATTATAACTTTTTTAACTATAACGGTCACTTACATTAGAATAAAATAATTATTATTAATAACTGTATTATAACCATGTTTTTTTATTGTGTGAGAGTATCCGATATTTCGGCACAGTTGCATGCGCCAAAATCACGGATGTAGTAAAGTTATTGCGGGTGGGTGATTATGAGCAGACAAAACGATCTAACTTTCCTAGTCGTTTTTTGCGCTCGATACTAATACTAATTTTCATTAGTCTCTAGTCAAATCTATGTATATTATATGCATGGTTATACTAAAAAGTCTTAACAGACATTTTTAATTCGAGAGAACACGCGCAAGTACCTAATTACGTAACAAAAACCTTTTGAATATCCCAAACGATATCTTTCGGATTATTGAAACAAAACGGCAACGTTCTTAAACATAATCCGGCCAATATTCGAGCTTGTTTTCAACCACATTGAATACTTTCGGAGCGTAAAATAGACGGTGGAGTCTTCATTAATTTGCCACTCCGAAAATTGAATCGCTTAATCGTGGCTTGGAGTAAGCGGGAACGCATCGGCAGCCGGCTGTTAATTGCTGGGAACACCTTTGATACTTCGGGATAGAGCAATTAAGTCCCTCGAGTCGAGTGTGCTTGGTTTTTTTAACGTTCTTCGTAGCAAATACGACGGTAGGTACGTACCTCATTTATACACAGTACGTACGTAGGTGCTTTTATAAATTACCTGTGTTGTTAAGCAATTAGCAATGTTTACTTTGGTACGGACAAAGATTTTTCTGCAGATTAGAATTGATTACTTATTGTGTTTATTGTCCTGCCCCCCAACCGCCTAACACTCTCGCTTTCGATCGCTTTGAAAGCGAGGCCCCTGCCTCGCTTTCTAATATAATATCGAAATATTATATCGAACAATATCGAAAGCTATAGCCTATAGCTTTCGATATTGCTTTCATATTGCTTTCGAAATGACAAGATGACGCCTCCTCCTCGCCTCGCCTTCAAAGCGATCGAAAGCGAGAGAGTTAGGCGGTCGACCCCCTGGCCAGTCTCTAAACTGTTAGTAGCTACATTCGTTTAAATTTTGTATAAATTCTTGTCCGTAAGTCACTTTCTTCTAATAGGTATACTACTACTCTTCCCAATATAATTTTTAGAGTAACTCCGAACACCATGACCATTTTAAAATATAAACGAAATTTCATATAACTCTCTACATATGTCTCATAAGAATTTCTTAGAATCCCGCCTTACCCCTTGCCTAACCTTGAACCTATTAGCTAAATATTGCATTTTAGGTCCAAGATTGGGCAGACCGTAGAGAGTCATTCAGAGATATGCAATTATATCTTGTAGAATTGTTTATTTCTATGGTCAAAATTTAACAAATTACATTGTGTCGTTAAACATACTACGTTAGAGCCAATACCTCTATTATTTTAAAGTTAAAGTATAATAAATAGCCTACATACTATCTCGCTGCTGGACAAAGGCCTCTATCATTGACAACAAGTTATACAATTAATGGGTAAATCCGAAACACAAGTTGTTGGAATAACATCCCACCCCCCATCAGGAATTCCACAACTATTAAAACTTTTAAAGTTAAATACAAAAAATATATATTCTAATTGTTCAGAAATCGTGAATTCGTGAATTACATGATATATAATTAATATTCTTATTAAGGTTTTTTCTTATTACATTTTATTTATATTTGATATTATCTAAACTCATAAATGTATGTATTATATTCTAATTAACAATTAATTTTATAAATGTGTTTTTTTATAAAAGCTGTAAGTATTTATTAAATGTAAACAGTGTCATGGCGCCACAAAACAAATATATTTTTTTTCTTAATATTATTTTAAGATAAATTTTATTTATTATTGAAAATTACAAAATTAAAATCTGAGATTATAATAACCTAAAGTAACTAAAACTAATACAAAACTAAAATACGGCGTCAAAAAATTCCTCCGCATCGCAGTCGACTGGTAAAGTACCCAAGAGACTGGCGGCATTTCCACGTTGAATGGCAATGCTTAGTCTCTGGCCAAGGAAAAAGCCAGCCTTTGGGTCATGGGAAGTGTCAACCAGCCGTTTGGAGATGTCATTAAACAAAACATGAGCATTCGGACCCCACGGCCCGAGGGTTTCAACCCCAAACGGCTCGAAAATATAATTACCGATAAGGTTATTATACTTTCGCCGCTTGAGGTTTTCAGCAGCCGCAGCAGCAGCACCAGCACAGCACGCAGTGCTAGGAAGATGGGATGGCGCAAGAGTATCGACACAAGTTGCATCCCACACTAAAGGCCTACCCAACTTCCAAGGAAATAAAGACATGCCGTCCGGTCTCTTGCCATCGTTGCGTGCCAAGCCATTGGGTTCTAATACAGCTGGAACGCCGACGGTGACAAGAGCTCGTCGGATGATGTCATTAATGTTCGCGTGCCGTGCTAAGCGGCCCGCACTACGGCTGCAAGATAGGCCGTGATGTCCGAGGCCGTTGACAACTTCGCCACAGTGACAGCGATGGGGAGAACAACAAGGAGCTCCTAGACGCAGGGAAGCAGCGAGGCGGAAAGTAGTGTCGTCGAACAAAGTACCTAAGTTCGACGACGGTAGTGCATGAAGCCAAAGACCCGACTCCCACTTGCCCACAGCCAGCAGGCGCGCACGCTCCGCAGTAGTAGCAGACGTGACAAGTAAATTATTCTGTACTACTCTGCAAAGCGGCTCATCCCACCGTCTCTGGGAAGATGGATAGACGGGTGTATCTGAATTCGGGCAAGCGAGTCTCCAGGCATCCATAGCCTCGGTGAAGCACGGCACATCAAAATTAATCAGTGTGGGGGCTAGGATTTTCCTGATCAATTTTTCGGTGCCATGGACCGAGGATAAGAAAGCCGGTAAACTAATACTGGAAATTTTGCGGACCCCGAGGCCTCCCATTCTAATTGGAAGAGTAGCTTGTGCCCATGAACGGTCGTCCAAGGCCACATTTAAAATCGACGTTAAAGTATGCCGCATAATTTGATCCAATTTATCTAAAAGATGACTGTGCATCCATAAATGGGAAGAGCGAAGGAAATATATTAATTTAGGGCCGAAACAACAGTAACGAATTAAGGTTATAGCCGAATGCATGTTAATTTCAAACAATCTTTTCGAAACGTCATTAAAATTTTGTATTTTTTCATCGATAAAAACGGGAAAGGAATTTTCAAAGATTGGAGACCCAAGGAGACGAAGCGAACTTTTTTCAACAATCTTGATTTCCGGAGCTATTGCGTTAAATTTGGGAAGTGTCAGAAGTCTGTCAGTACTGTCTGTTAAAAATAGTTCACATTTCGAAAGGTTGAGATCAAGGCCAATAGAATGAAGTTCATTTTTAAGAAATTGAAGGTCATTTAAAACAGTTTCTACGTCGCCTCCCAAGGTTCCATCATCAAGATACCAAACGTTAAACTTGGAATTCAGCTGACGAATAATTGGGTGAATGGCTAAACTGAAAATCACAGGCCCGAGGGGGTCACCTTGTTGACAGCCAACAGCAGATTCCAGAAGGTTGTCTCGATACAGTAATTTAGAGGGGTATCTGTAGCATTGCCAAAGGAAACTATAAATTTGTGGTATTTCTTTTTTAATTTCTATCAATTAATATTATTTTTAATTTAAATATGGCATCCGCGGAAGACCAGGCAGCGTCGTGATTAATACCAGGACATATACATAATATGCAAAAGTGATGTTCCTGTGTTCTAATGTGTATGTATAATTGTACCAAATAAAGTTTTTTTCTATTTCTATTTAATAATAATACAACGTCGAACAACGGAAACTCTTGCTAGCAAGAACAAGTACGAAATGTTGATCCGATCCCCACTAGCCAAATATTGCGAGATCCGGCGGGATTAGTGAGCTTATAAAATACCATCCATCTTATATAATGGAATGTAATTAAGCTGTCTCATGGTATCGCATCTCAAAACCTATTTTTATATTTAAATGAAATAAAGGTTTTTATAACATGCTTTTATTAAACTTAACTTTTGTAGCGATGACTTGATTACAACATTTCATTAACTTTGCCTTCTTATCGGTTGATGTCACTTGTGACAGATGTCTGTCCCGTCTATAATAAAATTAGTTAGACATTCCCTTACATAAACTGATTCTTTTTGAGTTTCTAGTATTTCATTGGGAAACACAAAAGTATACGCTATACGCCGTATTTAAATATACATAAAGGAAGACAGAGGAGCTCGATGGCGCAGTGGTTAACGCGCCCGGTCTGCGAGTGCTGAGGTTAAGCAACTTTCGCAAAGGCCGGTCATCGGATGGGTGACCCAAAATTTATCATCTCGAGCTCCTCCGTGCTTCGGAAGGCACGTATAGACGTGGGTCTCGGCTGCATTAGCAGTCGTTGACAACCACCAACCCGCACAGGGCCCGCGTGGTGGTTTATGGCCCGTTCTCCCTATCAATCCACAGGGAAGGCTCGTGCCTCAGTAGTGGGACAAAAATGAGCTGATGATGAAAGGAAGACATTGTTTTGAAGCGCTTGCGTTGGTAGCCGAACGACAAGATGCTTGGTTTGAATGCGTAATATCGTGGTTCAATACTAGCTCTAGACTACTAACTTGAACCCATGCCTTCCCATGCCTACACAACCATATAAGCTTTCTAGGTGGGCTTACAGGAATGTTATTAATGTGTTTAATCATCATTGGCCAAGGCCATTGTGTTTACAGCACTTCACTATCACTAAATAGTATAAAACAAAGTCGTTCCCGCTGTCTATCTGTCCCTATGTATGTATCCTTAGATCTTTAAAACTACGCAACGGATTTTGATGCGGTTTTTTTAATAGATAGAGTGGTTCAAGAGGAAGGTTTATACTTATGTATAATACATGCATAGAATTGGACCCGGTACTCAAGCGGACGAAGTCGTGAGTGGGGCCGCTAGTTAATAAAACATCAGTTTTAAAAGTGTAACTAATAAAATAACGTACTTACTCAGTAAACGAAAAGAGTATTTCGTCCAAAAGAGGCCGAACGCATATTTAAAAAGTGCCATATGGCAGCACTCCGCTGAAAATGTTTATGAGCTCTATTCATAAAGATAACGCCACGAAAGATTTACCCCAGACTCTTTAAGGGTTGTGAAAGGGAACAGTCGACAGATTTAGTAGGCACTTCGCTCCTTAAGATTATGGTGTAAGGAGACTTAATCAACAGCGACTAAGATATATATTTTTTTTAATTTGGTGATGATGTAGGAAGAAAAAAGTGATATTTTACAGTACTTGCGTCTATTGTAATTGTTTTATTTTTAATAAAAATTAAATAAGTATTAAAATAATCTGAAGGTAGTTTTTAAATGATGAAGGTCTTCAAAAAGAAACTGAAAAATATTTTTTTAAAAAAGCTCACTCTCAAAAGCTCACTTTCAGTTTTGCTGAGAGTGATCTTTTAGTGATACTCGTATATAATATATCAGGATATATAATTATATACCACATCATTAAATACTTGATAAAAATTATTGACTTCTTACCAACTTACTGAATTACTCCAATAGTCTTCCTCTACACGAGGTGAGAGGGTCAATCAAGCTTCATTCGAACCACATGCAATAATTTACTACAACGTATAGATCGCGCCAAACTTCTAGTCCCCTCTGAAGTTGCTTCGTTGCGCAGCTGTACAGTCAGGCCCTACCGCTCGTCCCCGCCTTCGCCCTACTGACGCCTATTTTTTACTACTGCGACGCGAATCGCGCCAACTTCAGAGGGGACTAGAAGTTTGGCGCGATCTATACCTACCTACACATGTTTTCACTAATCTACACCAACAGATAAAGTTTATACACCTTTACCAAAGGGTCATTTCATTGTAGGCACTATATTGCGTAATTTGATTGCGTTAAAGTTTTGTCAACAATTAAATTTTCTATACAATACACTATTTGCTATAGAAACCCTTCCGTGTAGGCGTCATTGTCGTTAATTTGCAAAGGTATGTGCTCATGAACCCTATCGACCGTCATGATCCTTTCCACAATACCTTCTGTTTGTAGCTAATCTCAATTACACATTCATATACGGTCCAACCCACGTTAAACGTATCACCAAAGACGTATCAGACTAATACCTAACTAAGGGTCTTACAAATAAACAAAGAATGAGCTTCGAATAATTAAAATTCCGTGTTTTGTCTCTTTTACTCAAATTTGAAATGACGTTTACATGACAGGAACAAATCGTGGAATAACTGAATAGTTAGTTCCGAATAGAGCTTATTATTTGTTTATTCGTAAGGCACTAAAAGTTATAGGGTCATTATATGTATCGTACTATTTATTTTAAATTTTTGATCAAAAAATAGCACTTAGCGCAATAAGCATAAAAGCAATATGCGCTTCAAATATATTACAAAATCTTGCCGCAAAGACTCTTTTTTGATCTAATTTAAAATTGGGATGGTCGATTACAGTATCAAGTATAAATATTATACAATCTCAATTGACATTTATGTTCGAGATTTAAGGTTTACAATAAAGCTGTTGATTCTGTAAAACTTTAATTTTGTAGTATGTAAAATTTTTTTTTATATAAGCGTTCGGCCCGAAGGTTCCGAGTTCAATTCCCAGGTCCAGCAAAATGTGTTTCGGATTTTTTGATGCATAGCCCGGGTTTGTCATCACCAACCCGCATTTGGCAAGCGTGGTGATTAAGCCATTACCCATCAATTGTAGTGATGACTTGATTTAAATTTTTTACCAACATCCAATTCGACCCATCGATCGCATCGTGTAACATGCGGTCCATAAAAATTAACTAGTAAAAATTAAAAAAACAACTAACCATTTCCGAATGCCTCAGTGGCTGAGTGGCAAAGCGCTAGGCTCGATAACCGAAGGTCATGGTGATTACCAACCCGTATTTGGCAAGCGTGGTGATTAAGGCGAAGGGTAAGGCACACTAGCGCCGCTAATGGATTTAATTTGATAACTGCTAAACTGGATTTTTTTTCAAACATTGCGGACCTTCCGACACTAGGCAAACATCTATTATTTAATAATTGTGCACTACTTTTGGGTTTGTTTTTGTATTCATTCGCTAACACCAAAAGTGGGCATTGTTTGTAAATAAATGCGATAGCCCGTTTTGTGAATAAACCACGCAACAAAAAGTAGTGCACAATTATGAAATAAATATTATGGATGCTTTCCTGTTGTCGGACGGTACGCAATGTTTAAAAAGAGATCCGGTCCGTTAGTAATTGTCAAATTATCAATTGGTGGCGCTAGTGTGTTTTACCCTTCGCCTTAAGCAATTACCCATCAATTGCAGTGATTTCACTGATGTAGGCAAATGCCTCTATCATTGAAATCATACCATCATGGGTAAAGGCCCGGCAGTGAGACAGCTATAGGCTATTTACTAACATTTTCAAACTATTTCTAGTCACCTTCGTATTCCGCCGAGACAATGTCGTGTCCAACCCGGCAAATCCGTTCGTGCTACATTTAATTAACTAAGTAGCTTCTAAACGGGCGGTCATCACGGCCCGATCTAAACGGCGAATAAGCAAACGTAATAAAATAAATCCAGTAAGCCCGTAGGCCCCGGCTTTAACGCGGCTTAATGCCGATTATAAACGCGGCGAAACGCTGCGGCCATGTGCGACTTTAATTTGGGCCAACAAAGCGTATTGTGATTGATAGATACCGTACACGATTTTTAATGAAATTTCATAATATTATGCGAGGGTTTTGTAAGTAAGCCTTACTTGCTGCCGACGTTTTTTACAATGGTTACAAAAAATATATATACATATTATGCCTCTTTTCATCCTAAGTGTTAGGGTCCCCTAAGCCATTTTAGATCATGGTTGACGGAGTAGGTAATACCGTCAACTAAAAAATGGTTTAATAAAATAAAATAAAATAAAATAAAAATCTTTTATTTTCAGACCATTGTGATCCATAGATTATTAGTCTATTAGTAACAGTATAACTTAAAGACTATGTTAGTATATGTTAGTATACACAAAATGAATGGTCGGTTTTCGGCATTAGGTCATCAACCGTATTTAAAATGGCCGGATAGTGAGGCGAGGTGAGCACTCAACTGCGAATGGTTGACGGAGTGGGTAAAACCGTCAACTAAAAAATGGTTTAATAGTCGGTTTTCGGCATTAGGTCGTCAACCGTATTTAAAATGGCCGGATAGTGAGGTGAGCACTCAACTGCGAATTGAAGGTGAACGTCACATTTTCCAGAAAAAGCGTGGTCTGACCGCTGCAGTGGAGACGTACGTCTCGTGCATACAATATCTCGAGTGTTTTTGTTCCTTTCTTGTTTCTGCATCTTATGCAAGGAATCGTAAACTTAATTTTTATTTTTTAATATACTTTTGTGTTTTTTTATGTAACTACTTGACGTTTATAAGTGCAATTTATATGCCTAAATTGAATAAAGATTTTTTCATTTCATAAGGATTTTACACGGTCCATTAGGTTATTTCCCTTAGGATCATCATCATCATCATCATCAGCTCATTTTATGTCCCCACTGCTGGGGCACGAGCCTTCCCTATGGATGGATAAGGAGAACGGGCCATAGAGTAATTTTAAACTTGTAAACACCCGTCTCTATTGTTCAGAGATGCTCGACAACCACTGACACCTGTCTGTATTAATTACTGATTACTCTCGTAAAACAACATTACATTGAGGGAAAGTTTTCTCGTAGTTTATAATATACAAATTAATTATTATTAGCCCTCACTGTCCTACCGCTGGGCAAAGGCCTCGCCCCATTTCTTCCACCCATTTTGCGGTCCTGAGCTAGTTGATTCCAATTTTGGTAAAATACGAGTACATCCAGTTCGTCCCGCCATCTTCTTCTCGGCCTACCGCGGCGTCTCCGTGTTGTGTTTGTCTGCCAATATGTTGCCAACTTAGCCCATGACACTTCTGGCATGCGGCAGACGTGACCAGCCCAATCCAATTTCAGCTGAGTTATTATCAGTACATACAATTACATACCTACATACAAATTAGGAGACTTAAAAAAGTGGCATTCTATTTAAAATAGTCACAATTAGTCTAGCGGCTTGGTTCAATTTGTATTATGTACCTCGTAATAAAAATTGAATATGTACCGGAATATATAGAAGAATATATAATTTACTTCGTAACATTTACGTATTTTTCCGGACTAAAAAGCATTTGAAAATTTTAACTTGTAAAGCTCATTTTAATGGTTATTAAATCAGCCAGAAACAATATATACAGACAAAGAGATTTAATTAAAAATGTATTAGTACAAATTGAAGCGAGTTTTCTCCGACTTATTACCGAGGGTCTCTTCATTAAAACTCACTAATCATAACAACTCAATTATTTTTACAATTTAAACCTCATTGTGCCTCTTTTGAGCTTAAAACAATGGAAATAAATGCAGTGATATTTAAAAGATGTTTAGCAAACTCGTTTATATAAAGCTGTAGTGAAACTAGCCTTAGATTTTATGGTACTAATAATATTATATCCAAAAGAAGAATGTATTTATTTTTTTAGTCTTCAATAACGTCCAATTTAATTGATATATAGGTAGGTAATTTTCTGAATTTACATTGAAATTATAGTCACCCTTCTTTGAACAGTCGAACCACACGAAATTATTATAATTATCTCAGGTTTTATGCTATTTTCATTTTCTAAATAAACATCGCTGCGGTTTCAATGCAAATTTTTTCAACATTTGTGTTTTTATAATTTGTTTGCAACAAAATTTGCGTTAAAAATTATTTGGACATTTATTTGGACATTTGCAAATTATTTATTAAAATAATGATAGATGTAGTTTGTTTCTATCAAATTTTTAAAAGACCATGCTGTACTACTTCTTATTATGCGCAGGATAGCATATCCATGAGTTTTACGAAAAAATATTAACGAGACAACACTTACTCGTGTAAACTGTCTCTTTGACACAATATAAAAAATAGTAAAACTGTAAACTTTGTTGTTACAACATTTTAATGATTTTAAAAGCTATTATCTGAACGTAACACAAATTATGACGATATGGCGCCGCCGACGTGGTAGCCTCAAGATTGCGGCAATAACCCGGCAGACATCAATATTAATGAGCACGTGAACTGAGGAGGTGCCCTCGTATACATAGCAGCTTTACATTATAAAAATTGTACTATGAGCAACTGCGAATTTGTTCAGCCAAGTTTATTTTTGAATTACCCTTTTTTAATTGCGAATTAGATCACTTTGTTGGACATGACTAACTACTCGTAATAGAACTATTTTAAATAAAATAAAATCCAAACCAAATCCAAATCTAATAGTTTTAATAACAGCCTAGCTAGATCGGTAATAATGAAATAGATGTTTAACAAAAACGGTTACTTGTACTAACGATTACGATTTAGGATCCCCTAAAAATAAAAAGTTAAGTGACTTGGTACTGCTAACCACTCATCAAGCGTCACAGTTTTACTTTGAGAACGCTCTTATTCCGTACGTAATAGAGGCTATGTTTGCGATGCTACTGTTGCACTTGACGTGCGGTATACTGTTCGTAATATTCAGCTATTCCGCGTTACGATGTGCGCTCTACTATTTATGTAAGATTAAAGTTGTTTAGTGCAACCGACGACTACAAAGCTGAACTCACAAACAGAATACTAAAGCCATAATATTTTCCTCGATATTCTTGCAGCAATACAAAACTTGACCGTAAAGTCGATAAACTTAGTTCAGTTGCCGATAATATCGGCGCAATCTTTCTTCGTACCTCTACTATACTTCGTCACCCGGGACACCCTGATAGCTAATGAACTGTGAACGGCGCAGTCCATGAATACGGGTTCCCCTATATACAATGCAGCATGATATACAATGCACACTTTGACATGTGAAATATTGCACATTCACCCCATAAAAAAATGACTGAGCGTAACTTACGCTGCGTTGCTCTGATCGCTCAAATCAGTGTTCGATAATTTATTTATAAAGTGTCCGGCCGGGTTTTGACTAGCTATAATTTAGAATCATGTTTTTCTTATTCTTTTCTTATCATGCTTCAAATGTTTATTTATTTTATTTTACTTTATTTGGGAAACATAAAATACAATAGGTATAGTTTATAAATATTACATACAATTTAACATAGTTATCTTAAGAAGGTTTACGCATCACAGTATCCCATAGTAACTTACAAGTTCAAAATATTTTTAAATTAATAAGCTAATTCGAAAAAACTCTTTTGTACTTATGAAAACTCCCAGATCCACTGACTTATCAGCTAACATTTTTAAACAGCAGTTATCCAACTAAATGCATGCTATTTGAAACTTTCCACAGTAGATTTCAAATTACACGAATTTAGTTGAACAATGGGGTTGCTTTAGAGCATGAAATTAGGTGTACAAGGGGCTCCTAAAATATCTCTAGTTTTTGCCCCCACAAACTATATGACTGACGATTTACGTGTTGTTTCAACTGAAGTTTTAACTAAATTTTGGGTAATTTTTAGAACTATTGGTCGGCCACTGGTCGAAAATCTACCTTTATTCACTAAATATACAATGTTTTTACATCATCATCATCATCATCATCAGCTCATTTTATGTCCCCACTGCTGCGGCACGGGCCTTCCCTATGGATGGATAGGTAGCACGGGCCATAAACCACCACTCGGGCCCAGTGCGGGTTGGTGGTTGTTAACGACTGCTAATGCAAGCGGGACCAACGGCTTTACGTGCCTTCCGAAGCACGGAGGAGCTCGAGATGAAATGTAACACATAACTACATAAATTTACCTTTCCTTTTCCTTATGAACTTTAGTTATGCCAAATTTCACACTCTTCCGTACGCACAATGGTGTTTTAAAATGACACAAAGTTTTTCATTCGCTTATTAGTTAATAAATGTTATGTTACAAGATGTAGGGTTCGCAATCTTCTAAGTTAAGCAAGTTTTGTGATCCCAAGTTGGTCAGAGAATTAAAATCCCATGCTCCATGCTCCCACCACCAGCTCCATGGTATCCTAGGCATTATCGTGAGTAGTCCATTTTATCTTAACATATCTTGGGGCCTGCTGAGGTTACCCTCTCCCACTTCGACCCATCGGGAGCTTTTGTGCAACCCATCGTCCATCTTATCCCTAACTACCATTTTTATTTTCGTTCTATTTGGTTTCGTTTTTCAACACGGATATACTTTTCCTGGATGGTCTGGGCGTTAATGTTTAGAGACTTTTTCTATAGTCTGTTGATCCTAGCTACAAGGCAGTGGCGGGAACGCGTGTCGAGATTATCCTTTTACTGAACGCGGAGCTTTTATTGTAACGCATATGAAATCAGCTAGTAAATTTAACAAAATTATTGCAGTAATAGGTCAATTGCTTCGCCCACCGCTGTTCAATTCGCATGTAATCAAATCAGTGACCGTAAATATAAACTGTGATTTTGTTTAACACCTTTTGCGTAGCATTAACGTTTACTTTCGAGTACAAGGGCTTTCGACATTTCACATAAAACAAAATAATAACTTTTGTTCGCTGTTGTTCAATTCAATAAAATCGGTTTGAAACTAAAATGTCATTTTCCATTAAAACATACTTCAAACCTCCATGAAATATTATAATAGCTGCTTTTAATATATTAAAAAGTTAAAATTCTAAATCTGTTAGCTACATTAAGAAAGTGTCCTCGACCTAAGCGTTAACAAAGTCAATCTTGAAACTGCTTATCGTAATTACTTAGTTGATAACATTTCGGTCCAACAACTAATTACAAAGTAATATAGTTTTCACAGATCGTTGACCAGAGATGATCGATTAACACTTGAGAACTTTAAGTGCAGAGCAACTTCGCCGGTCTGCTCGAGACGCGTTAAGTAAAACTCAGGGTTGAAAGACTCTCGGAAGCCATCCATCAAATAGTTCCTGGCTTGTTTAAATAACAAGCTTTATTAAACACCACGGCCCTGGTTAACGTAAGTGCTGAGTTTTCACTTGTTTCTACATGAACATGTGTTAGTAATTTGTTTGGTAATAATATTAGAATTGTGTTACAATCAGGTACAGTCAGCTTAAAATTATCTAAGCGTTCAAACACACCAAAAATATCTGAACTTTTGACAAAAATCAAACTTGTCTCAAGACGTAGAAATTATAAATAGAAGATTATGAATAGAAATATTTGTTATTTGAGAACAAATGACATTAAAACAAATGAAAGTACGTCTTTCACGTATTGGGCTAAGAGTGATTTTTGTCAAACGTACAGATATTTTTGGTAGGTTTAAACGCTCAGATTATTTTGAAGCTGACTATTTATACCATATTAAGCACTCCCAAAATTATACTACTAACTTTTGTATAGCTTTGTTGTGTACCTACTTTCAACGATATTATTTATCTTTGAATTAAAATTCAGATCTGGAATAGCATAATAAATTGTATTATCTTCGTTGCATTCCATGTTGCTACGATAGACTTTCCACAGTGGTTTGTTACGAACCTGTATCCGACCTGTATTCAGTTGGTTGATCAGAATTAGCTTTAAACAAATAAGATGCCCACCATAGCCCACCGTAGCCCACCGTTACTTTAGTATCAACGTCAATGAAACCGCCACAGATCTCTTATCATCTATCTAATTTGGGGCCAGTAAATTTATAACCATCCCACAGCGGGGTGACCAGACTTTGCGAGGTCAGGTTGACGTTGTGACTTTGTGTCCATTGTGTATTCGGAGACGAGGGTTCGTGATTTATAGGGGCATTGACGACAAACAACGGAACAAGATTTCGAATGAGCGACTGCTAACGAAGAAGCTGCATATAGCACTGTTTAGACAGGGAGCATGATTTAGAGCATATCCGAATGAGCTTCAGGGCTACGTACGAAAACGTTGTACTTAGGCCTTTTTAGAAATAAAAATATGAATTGTTATTAATGCAATCACAACGCTTTGAGGGTCATACCTGGGGCAGATACAAGCTGTATTTCCTTTTTGATAATTTAAAAAAGAATTAACGTATGCTAGTAACGTATCATCATCATCATCATCATCATCAGCTCATTTAATGTCCCCACTGCTGGGGCACGAGCCTTCCCTGTGGATGGATAGGGAGAACGGGCCATAAACCACCACGCGGGCCCAGTGCGGGTTGGCGGTTGTTAACGACTGCTAATGCAGCCGGGACCAACGGCTTTACGTGCCTTTCGAAGCACGGAGGAGGTCGAAATGATACATTTTTGGTCACCCATCCGATGACTGGCCTTTGCGAAAGTTGCTTAACCTCAGCACTCGCAGATGGCGCGTTAACCACTGCGCCAGTAACGTATATTTGCGTAAAATTGTGGATCAAAATTCTTAGTGTTAATACATGATCTCTACTGTTACTTAAAGTTACATAAACAAGCTACGACCCCATTGGATAGCGGTCACCTTAGCCAATGGAATGAAACACTGATGTTTGCGAATACACGAAACAAATACCCTCGGGTATACTTGCGTTAAGCCACTTAATAACCTCTGTGTAAGTTCAAACAACACACACGCGATAAATACGGATGAAGGACACACCTAATGAAAGCTACATACACTACCTACCTTAGCTTGTCGATAGCTTCAATGAAGCCATCAGGAACACCAACACTTAGCACTAGGTTCAATCTAGAGAGTTCAATCAAAGAGAGACGTTCGCCATCTATGACCTTGACAGCGTAACTGGATTTACAGGGAAAAGTTGTTAGTTCCTCAAACCAATGTGAACGATTAGACCCTGTCTCTCCTGTCTCTCTTTAGGCTAAGGGTAAGGCCCACTAGCGCCACCAATTGATAATTTGACAATTACTAACTGACCGGATCTTTTTTAAACATTGCGTACCGTCCGACAACAGGAAAGCATCCATAGTATTTATTTAATAATTGTACACTACTTTTTGTTGCGTGGTTTATTCACAAAACGGGCTATCGCATTTATTCACAAACAATGGCCACTGTTGGTGTTAGCGAATGAATACAAAAACAAACCTAAATGTAGTGCACAATTATTAAATAATAGATGTTTGCCTAGTGTCGGAAGGTCCGCAATGTTTGAAAAAAAATCCAGTTTAGCAATTATAAAATTAAATCGATTAGCAGCGCTAGTGTGCCCTACCCTTTGCTTTAATCCTTCTAACGTTTTCTTTTGCATGTCGAGCCGTATTGTGCCTAAATTAACAATGCCTATCCCTGATACCTATCAAGCATCACGCCTATCTCTTCGGTCTCTCGACATCGGTTTCTCTTCCTGCAGGTGCAAGTAGCTATTGCGTAACGGTTGTTGATCATTTGTTATTGTGCATTATACAAACATGGCCGCCGTTAGCCACCACTTCATCTTTGACGATCTTTCACCTACATCTGGAATTCTATCTTGAGAACATGGTAGTATGATGTGAATTTTATCTAAAATATCATATGTTCCTGTGTTTTAAATGTACTTTAATGTAGCAAATAAAGATATTTTCTATTTTCTATTTTTTATTGAATATTTTAGCTATTGATCGCTAGGCCATGAAGCTGGCATGTAGTTTCATCTTCTAATGAATTGGATTACAGCCTCTCCCATAATACCGGACGGTGGCTATTCAGCGAATGGATATTGTACGCGTGACAACGTAAATTCAGTTTTCTCTACGGATATTAAACATAATTAAAGTGGGCACGAGTTTTCTATCGGTGATATTACAGCTTAATTGCTGCCGTTAATAATATTAGTTTGACGCTTTTAAACTATTACAGTTACTATATAACTATTTAAACTATCATGATCATTTACATTAGAGAAATTTTAACGGGATTCTTACCATGTTTATTTTAGGTGAGTATCCGATATTTCGGCACAGTTGCATGCGCCATGATCAAGGAATTATTCAATTAAAAATTTATCTACATATTACAGTTACCGTTTTACTAAAATGTTTTTTTTTTAATTTCATACAGAATTACGTATGTAGATTTATTTTCTCTTACATTGTATTAGACGTATTTTGAAACTATTGTGAAGTTTTTAGTTTTAATACAAACCCTTCTAATTATTCGAAAAAACTAATAATATTACCTATGTACGTTTTATACATACTTAATAATATTTTTATCACAGTTCTTATTCGAATGCAATAAAGAAAATATTTGACTAAAGTACTTACCTATATTTTTTGCCATGACAATACACAGCACAGTAAATTCTTTAACATTACACGAATAACGTGATCAATAACACACTTTAAAATTATATTTCGTTGTTTATATATCGAACCAGATATTCAATATGAAAACATCTCTTTTACAAAATATGCAAATCAAAATTCTTGTTAAACAATTTTTATTGGGTTGTATTTTAATCGATCACCAAACCAACCTAACCTAACCCACAAAAATACTAAGTTAGCACCTAAAAATACAAAGTTAGCACCTAAACTACTATTTAGATGCTAACTTACCATTTTAGGTGCTAGCCTACTATTTTTTTGTGGATCAATTTATTATTTCTCATATTTATTTACTAGCTTTCGCAAGTTAATTTAGATAGTGCTATTCATAAATGGGATATTAAAGCATTCATAAATAAAAGCGAGGACGCAATTAGAGTGGGGTTAAATTGCTTCGTCAAACAATTAGATGCGATGGTATCGTGGTTCGCGGCTCATTACTCAAGGGTTGACGCTCGTGCACTTCGTTTACCTTTGTTGTACTTTTTATGTACATATTGACTAGCTAGTTGTATGCAAAGAATGCGTCCCTACGAATACCAATGTATTTAACTGTTTCTGCGGCCTAGCAGCAAAATGCAACTACGCACTCAAACTAGGTAACGCATGCCTAAACACGCCACACACACACGCCTAGGCCCAAGGCACCGTCCTCGTTGAACAAAAGTGCGAAGACCCTGTTCACACGCGCTTTATACCAGATAGACATAGCTGGGTGATTTACCCCGCTACCTCCACGAACCGCTCAACCCGAGCAGAGATCCTTAAGAGGCGCCCGCGGGTTATTCCTCTCCCGATTTGATTCCTTGGAGCTTCTCGTAGGGAACGGGGACACGCTTGCGTGATGCCATAACCCTCTTTTCAGAGGGTCTTTCGATCACATTCGTTTCTCGCCGCCCCTAGACAAGAAAAGTCCTGTTACGCTGTTAGGGCCATCTGTGGCCAACAGCAAAACTCCTCAAAAAAGAGGCCTGTGTTGAAACGTTCCTATCTATGATAAATACTGGGCATATGAGGCAACTAACTATAAACAGGGGGTTGACTTTTGGATCCTTAACAGGGTCTGTGGTCACAGGGAGTTTGTCGTCTCGCAAATAATTTGTCACATCAATCATTTATATCTATCGATTGTGTATATTCTGTTTAACTCATATTGAGCTTGCAATATCTTTAGGTCTTGCAGTAAGTTATTAAGGCTGTGAGGGAATTATTAATCTTTATGATGGGATCCCAGGCAAGCGAGTTATTAGCAAAGAACTCTTTATAGAACAAAATCTTTCATTCATTTGATATTATATTCAACATAATTAGGTAGCGACACGAGAACGTAAACGCTACCTTTTATTGCAGCCATCTCAAAAATTGCGTCGTCACATCAAATCTTGGGAGACTCGGCGCGTCGGGCGGCACATCTGTTACCGGTTCTCTCGCTCCTCTGACTTGTTATAATGGAATTAACGATCTGGTTATGAACAAACGGCGTCTTCATTTCCAGCAGACTCCCGTCCTCCCTATTTCACTGCCACGCGATTACACTGGACGAAATAATGGGCCCAACGTTGTATTCATTCGAAAGGTCGCGGCTCCGGAAGGTGATGATGGCCGGAGGAGTTTATAGCAAATTAGCTGTTATTAACATTAAGGGTTAATTTAGCTTATTACTGGCGGTACCTTTATTTAATGTGCGTAAGGTAGAATGATGGTATAAAGCTATTTAAAGAGTGTTATGAAACTATAGCGGTGTGGCTTCTTTAGAATCTATGAGTAAATATATTTAATACATAAATGTATTTATTCTATTCTACTTCAATTTAATGATACTCGATTCCTTTGCATTCTTTTTTTTTATCTTTAACTGTAGGATACTGTCTTAACATTTCAATAAGCGCTAGTAACCGTAAAGATAAGATAGATGTTTGCATATAATTTCTATATAGCTCCGGACAGAGACAACACAGAAAATTATCAGGAAATATTAAAACAGCAGGAATCATGCTTATTGATAATTTTAATTATATACAACTATAATATCAATATAAGGTCACTTTTTATCAACTGCAAATGTTTTAAGGATAAATGCAAATACATTATTAACTATTTTTATGAAAAAACCTTAAATTTTTATACGCTAGTTTTCAAGAAAAAGCGCCAAAAGACATTTCGATTAAAAAAAAAAATAAAGCACTTTCGATTGTTTCAATTCAAAGGAGCCGAAACAGAGAGGCCGCAATGCCTTCACTGCTTACACGTGCCCCTAGTTTCATTTAAAAAGCCGACAGAGAGGCCGCTTTTAAAAATATTACAATTTTTGTGTCAGGAAAAGTAAAAAAAAACTAGCCTGAACTTTTTTTAAATGTTAGGGCCTTATTTCTCTGATATAATTAGATGTTTTGTCAAAATATTTGCAGTTGATAAAAAGTGACCTTATATCGCTTGCTTAATAAATTCTTAACTGGTCTTTAATATTTGTAAAAATATTACCATCGGATGTTGATGACGTAGTTGTCGAAATTGAATAGTGCTCCTTTGGCTTACAGAGTAAGAGTAGATAGTGTTGATTAATTTCGGCGAGTTGGATTGAGCCACGATAGCATAGTTAGCAGTGCACCTGACCCGGCATGTCATGGGGTGTGGGCATCGATTCCCGCCTGTGGAAATTTTTCAACACTCTGTCTTTTTTCAAAATGATAATTTTAATATTTAGAAGATGATGTTACTAACTAAACCACAAGCTATTGATAAATCAGTCGTCTACTGTGTACGAGATAGGTTATCATATTACAAAAGTTCTGAGTAAGTAGGTATATGATACTTCTAAGAAAATGGTTAACAAATGATCATGCCTAACCCTTTAATTGTTCTGTCCATAATCATGGCGTATCAAACATCAATGGAGTCTTTTAAAATCAAAATTACGACACGTGTCAGTCGTCTGCTGTGTAAGATGATGACGTCACAGTATAGATTTCATTTGATTATTGGACGTCATCACCCACGGTGAAATTCCATGTAAGTAGGTAACGCTACCCTAGACAATGTAACAAAATAATGATGTTGTTATATCCACGAAGACCCACGTTCGGCAATGTATCGATTTCTAACATCGTTAGGTAATTGTTCGCCTTTATTATTAATCTGGAAATTATCTTCTCTCATAGACGACGTATCGTTCGTTGCTGTTGTTATTATAATGATATTTATTATACTTGGATATTACTTGAGTTTGAACACATTATGAACTTACGTTCATGTAGAAGATTCTTTGCTAAGCAAGCAACCTTTTTTATTTGGCAAAATAGGCACACCAAGCTCGGTACAGTTGACGATAAATATCACCGCAATGTATTGGGTGTTGTTTTAAAAAAGGACACTGTTCTAGCAGAAGTAAGTAAGTAAGGGTCCTTTCAGTCAATTTACGTGCGAGAAATATACAACCGGCTAGTAAAGTTTATTGGTTTTAAACATGATACAATTTAGAGTCTTATTTTATTTAGTCCATTTGGAGCCGGAATTATTCATCATATTTTATAGCCTTTAGTCTTGCCCCCTCCGTCTTAAAGCGCACAAAGAAAGCCAATACTTGTTTAGCCTTTTTAATTTACATAAAGTATGGAAAACTTTTAGTGAAAACTTTTAAAATGAAAGCATGTTTGAATTCTTTGATGAACTCTGATCATAGATATAGCCTTTATTGTCAGCAGTTAATGACACATAGTCATAAATTGTTTTTAGTTTATCAGTACTATTCTTGTCGATTTTCCTAAACTGTCGTAATTTCCAGGAAGACATTTATCGTCAACGAACTACGTAGTATACAGTAACTCAACCATTAAATAAGCAAACAGTTTACACCATTGATGTTCCTTAGCGAGACATAAATCCTCAGAGATGAGGGTGCTTCCCCAGAACAATATCTGGATGAGCCAATTAATTTCAATCTTTGGGTCTGTCCCGCCCTTAATCTGATGGTCACTCACGCTCGAAACTTGTAATTGAATTTCAGTTTCAACAAACTTAGCCATCTCACCATATAATGCAACTACAAGTTTTACAAATATCATACACAACACTTCAATTTATGTCTGACTTGGGAACTGAAAGAGTTATCCCTCATCCACTACAATTGCTGTTGGTGAAAAGTTTTAAAGTAATATTTTCAGCTGTGCTTTTATACAAAAGTGTGTGGTTATACAAATAATAGTTATCTTAGTATTTGAGTAAAATTATTGTTTAAAAAGTGATAGTTATTACAGATATGTCTTACTTTAAAATTTGTTTTGTAAGGGAGCTATTGTTTTATTTTCAAATATTCATATTATAATAAATAACTTGGATACCATAAACATAGGTTACTTTGGGTATTTTGGGTAACAACGCTATTCTACATATTTAGTTAAGGTCAGTAGTTAATGACTATATTTGAAAAACGTTGCGGGCCGCAAGGGCGCGGGCGGCGCGGCGCCGCCGCCGCCCCCGTACGTTTACGTACAGTAAGTCTGTTGGTCGAGAATAGACGACAAGTTTTATTATTTTGAAGTCCTAATAGTGATGTTAAACAATAATAATGCATTAAAAATATGTTATGCTTTTTCTTTTTTTTTCTTTTTTTTTATAGATTGTATTTGGCCACTATCTCACGTGATGGTAAGTGATGATGAAGCCTACGGTGTAGCATGCTTGCCTAGAAGGTACCATTCACTCGCGATTTGAAGACCCCAATGTTATATTTGATGGGAAACACAGACTGAGGCAAGGAGTTCCACAGCTTTGCGGTACGCAAGAAAAGCGTGAACGCAAAACGCTTGGTGGGTGGGTGGAATCTCTACTGAATAACTATGGCGTCGCACAGTTTATCTGGTTGTCCTGTGATAAACAATGTAATAAAAATATATAACTAATTATTATATACATGTAAACTACATGTCAATTCACGTTGTTTTTAAAAGTGTAGGTACGTCAAAAATACGCTTTAAAATGAAACACTGTTACGCGCAAATTACTCGCGTTTAAAGAAGACAGGGACATGGAGACTTCCTGTGACCACGGACCCTACAAAAGATTCGAAACGTCAGTACAGTATGTAAAATAACCGCGAATAGATCCGTTAAAAGTGTTCCATTTTCAATATCAATTCGTCCTCAAATCACGGCTCAAATTAGGCTGCTCACTCTTTTCCGGCTGGTCACGTTTACCGTTTATGCGAAATCGATGCCAACGATTTTATGTGACGCTTTCCGACGAATTTAATAGCCGAAGAGATGACTGGCCGAAGAGTAATAAACGGAATAACTATTCTTACACATTGGCCGATAAAACTTTATTTCCTAACTGCCCGAGACGAAAGAGACGGACGCAACGTTTACAACTTTCGTGCCAGATAATTGCTACAGAGTAATGAGCTAATGACATCTTTTTAGTCATCCAATTGTATGTTATCGACTAATGGATGATAATGTTTCTCAACCATACACTTAAGTAGTGGTACGCTCATTATAATTATAGGTAGTTGGAAGTTAATTGGCGTCAAATAGTCGTACGTAGCATTGTTTTGAAAGTAGTAACAAAAAATAAGGAGATTGCAGAAAGTAAGCTTCATACTATAACGCGCTCGAGCAACAACCTCTCATGGACGCGGAATCTCACAAGAGCTGCGCTTAAGGCGATAAACACACTGCCACGCACCACGCTGCATGTTGCGTGTCGACGCACCTACGCGCTTGTAGGCTTGTAGACACGTAATCTGCATGAACGCGCGTGGATGCATTTTCTGTGTGTTGGACTGTGCGTGTTTTCTATACAAACGGAGATGCTTAGGCGATTAACACACTGCCACGCACCATGTTGCATGTTGCGTGTGGACGCACCTACGCGCTTGTAGGCTTGTAGGCGCGTGATCTGCATGAACGCGCGTGGATGCATTTTCTGTGTGTTGGACTGTGCGTGTTTTCTATAAAAACGGAGATACTTAGGCGATTAACACACTGCCACGCACCAAGCTGCATGTTGCGTGTGGACGCACCTACGCGCTTGTAAGCTTGTAGGCGCGTGATCTGCATGAACGCGCGTGGATGCATTTTCTGTGTGTTGGACTGTGCGTGTTTTCTCGGAGATACTTACAAGCAACGTTAGAACACGCATTCACGCGCCACGCTGCGTGGTGCGTGGCAGTGTGTTAACTGCCTAACAAGCAACGTTAGAACACGCGTGGAGAACACGCGTGAGGAGCTCGATGGCGCAGTGGTTAACGCGCCCGGTCTGCGAGTGCTGAGGTTAAGCAACTTTCGCAAAGGCCGGTCATCGGATGGGTGACCAAAAATGTATCATCTCGAGCTCCTCCGTGCTTCGGAAGGCACGTTAAGCCGTGGGTCCCGGCTGCATAAGCAGTCGTTAACAACCACCAATCGCACCGCACTGGGCCCGAGTGGTGGTTTATGGCCCGTTCTCCCTATCCATCCATAGGGAAGGCTCGTGCACCAGCAGTGGGGACATAAATGAGCTGATGATGATGATGAAGCAACGTTAGAACACGCATTCACGCGTTACGCTGCGTGGTGCGTGGCAGTGTGTTAACTGCCTAGACTGTTCCGAGATCCGTGTGCGTGCAAAGGGTATATGTGTGAGCTGCTTGAACGCGGTATGTATTAAGTTTACTTTCTGTGATCTCCTTATTTCGTGGTAGTAACCAGTTGGGTAGTACAATCTCGTGTAAAGGACAGTGTAGTCTGATAAATAATTCAGGTTGTAGGTAACCGGTAAGCGACGCCCGGCTTATATGACCGCCCGGAGACTGGGCGGAATCAGATCACTCCACTTTGTAGGGAGGAATCACATAGCAATTTTATACTGTTGCTGAAATAAATTTTTAATTCGCACGTAACTCGCTGAGGAATCAGTGTTTGGGTGGAATAATAAAAGAGCGTTATACTTTTATTGGCACTGAAGCTTTAGCGCGGACGGCCTTCCAACTTAATGTTATCATCAAGCTCGATAAGTCTTTGCCGAGCCAATGTTAATACTGTAATTTTCTGGAATTACACACTGAAAGAATGATGAGCTTGCTTTCTTTATCGTTTAAATATTCTTAAGTTACAAAGTAATATGCTGATTCTCACATGGTTCTAACAAATTTTAATTTAATAATGTAGATAACCTTTGTAACTATCTGCGGAAAATACAGAGACAATAGATTTTAATTGTTTGGCGGCACTGATCCGTGCTCCCGTATACCAAAGGTTAGGTTAGGTAAATAATTAAAAACGCGATAATTTAATGTCTCTGTTTGTTTAATGTTGTGGTCGAATAAGATTGCTGATATTAGAAGATGTGGACTGTATTGTATAAAATGATAGAAAAGTCAAACGAAATATAGAAAGATCTACACGCGGATTGCAATCTAAATGCCAGCACCAACCTTTATTCCTGTTCTGAAAGACTTCAGACGTAGAGACCTACGGTATAGGGTTACCATATCTTCGGATTTGACCTGAAATCTCAAGAGTTTTTGGCTCCTGACAGGATTGCGGCCGGATTTTGGAAATCTCAGGATTTTTTGATTTTTCAATAAAACACAGTACATTAGATAGAAAATAGTCACAACAGATTGATAAACACAAGCACAAATTAATAGTTGCGACTGCAATGTCGCTACTCGCGAAACGACGACACACGGTCAATCCTTTGTACATCATCTTTGCAGGGCAACGCGACGATACACAAAAAAAAAGCGGGCGTCTTTCTATCTACCCTACATTTATCGGACAAAATATATAATGACATAGACAATTTGCGAACAGGGTACGCGATTGCAATCTCGAGATTAACACGTATGCAACTATGTCAAAGCAACTTTACCCAAAGGCAACAAAACACATAGGGTAACATGTCCAGTGTACCAGCCCCCACCATTGTCCGTCCACGCGACAATATTATTAAAGATATTAGGCATACTCTTATGATTTCGACTCTAAATCCGATTTTTTTTAAACTACTTTTAATTACCTACAACTAAGACGCAGTGACATCTGCTGTAAATTATCAGCGGAGTTTTAGTACGTATTCGAAAACGGAGGTTAGTGCACTTGTGTTGACAACCACGCCCAGTAAAAAAAATAGTGGAGAGGTGTTTTTAAATGGTGAGTTCAAGTTCTTTTTAACGTTATGTTAAATAAGTTTGTGTGTATGGGACAAATATACGTCTATTTATTTTATTTAGGAGTAAAATATGCGTTATTTAGTACCGTAATTTTAAAACGTCGAGGGTTGGTGGACTGGACCATAAATAGGTTACTTTTAGTGTCCGGCCTACCCTGGCCGGGCACTGGGTTTGAGGGTTGAGCTGATTTATTGTATTTTATTATCTAGTGAGTATACCGTGAAGTATAATTTCATAAGTAATGTCTCACTTAAATTCGAGTTAACCTCATGGCCAATCTTTGGCCGCCAAAAAAAGCTGTATTAATATTATAGGTAAAAGAACTTGTACGAGAATATGGAGGCCGGACTATTGGTAGTATTGCCTAGTAGAGCTAGTAATCCAGCCACTTAGGCCCTTACAGAGACTAAGTGGCTGGATTACTAGCTCCAGCACCAGTCTCCGGCCACTATCTATACTTAAAATAATCTGTTAGACCAGCGCCAGCGTGTATGCTTACATACAAAACGCAAAAACAATTTACATCATTGTTATCATTATTTTAGGAGCATTAGTACTCATGCAATAACGTATTTTATTGTACTGTGACAATGCCGCATCCTGCATCGCATGATAAATTATACTAAAAATTTGCAATGATTGAGCACTTGATGAGCAATATATTGATTGCTGTTTTTTTTATAAATGTGATTTATAATTTAGCCCATTTTATAAATAAAAATTATAGTAAATAGCTTCGCATTATACTGACGTTTTATTTAATAATCGCATAGTATTACCTATTTCAAATAAATCTTGAGTAAAGTGGAAGAACATAACTAGTTAAGAATTAGTAATAAATTGTGTAAACATTCAAAAATAACTCTTATTTCAACCATCTCAGAGCCTATTGACCATTCAGTGGTGTTTTTTTTTTTTTTTTTTTTCAGCTACTCCCTACTATTTAGGCAGGACTTTGTATGTCTTTTTCATTTCTTTTTTTCTTTTTTAGGATTGATAACTTAGCTTTAAGAGCTTGCACATTTTTTATTGTTTTCTTTTATCTTTTCTTTCTCTTTTTCTTTTCTATGTATTTTTTTTTCTTTTCTTTTATTTACAATAATTCTTATTACTAATACATTTTTCTTATTTTACAATTTTACATTTTTTTCTTATATTATTACATTCATATTATTATATTACTACATTCTTCTTATTTTACAATTTTACATTTCTTCTTATATTATTACATTCATATTATTATATTACTATATTCTTCTTATTTTACAATTTACATTTCTTCTTATATTATTACATTTTTATTATATTATTATTGATACATTTCTTATTATATATTTCTTATATCGGTTCTGTTTACATATTTTTCATTTTTTTAAGTCTTTTGTTGACTTTTCCTTTTCATTGCATTTCCTATTTATGTGCAGTTTATTTTTATCCATTATATTTTTACATCTTGGTCTTGCTTATATCTTATAATCTAAAATATTTTTGCTAACTGTCCTTTTTTCTTTTATTTACAATTTCGACTACTTTTTTGGCAAATTCCATAAAATATTTTCTTTCTTTTTTAGCCTTCATAATCTCCTTAAGGGTGTCTCTACTTAGTTTTGTGTCGATTTGTTGTTGCAAAGTATACCTAGTGTGCGTGTGAATTGGGCAGTCAAGTAGTAAATGGAGGATGTCCTCGTCCGCCGCCGGGTCGCAGGCACATGAGGGGCTGTCCCTGCACTTAAACCTGTGCAGGTATGCACAGAATCCCCCATGGCCCGTCAAGATCTGCGACGATAACCGGTCGATGGACATCTTCCTCACAGTATGATATGCTTCCACCCCATTAGGGAAAAAGACCTTGGTGGTCGCGGCTGTGGCTTCCGTTCTATACCTGCTGTCCCATTGTTCGATCGTTTCCGCCCGTAAATGACGTTTAACGTACGAGATGGGGCAGCAGTCATAGTCCGCTCTGGTCTTTAATTTGAGGGCGGCTTCCTTCGCTAATTCATCCGCTCTCTCGTTCCCTCCCACTCCGACGTGGGCCCGTATCCAGTATAGAGAGACTAGTTGGTGGTTGTCTCTCAGGAATTCTAGGTTACCCTGTATGGCCTTTGTGATTGGGTGCGACGAGTCTGGATTCATCAGCGTCTGGAGAGCCGACCTCGAATCACTCAGGATGGCCGCTTCTTCGAATTTCTTGCCAATAATAATTTCGGTCGCTTGGAGGATGGCGTATAACTCAGCTTGGAAGACCGTACAGTATGGTTCCAGTCTGAATTTTCGGGTACACATCTCGGCCTTCCCCTTCCAACAGGTCAGGGCGGCTCCGACTTTCCCCTCCAGCTTGCTACCATCAGTGTAGATCTTTACCAAGCCTTCTGCCAACTCGCCATCCTCCTCTGCGTTTTCTAATAGGGTAAATTTTGAATTTAGCATCCTACTGGGGTGGGTGTTTTCTGTGTATGGTGTGCGTTGCTCGACCCTCCTGCCACTCAATACTGCCTGGGGTTTCCCGCGCTTTGCCTCATAAAGCTGGGATGCTTCTTGGATCCGAAGATCCAGCGGAAGCAGCCCCGACAGTATTAAAGCAGCATTTAGGGAAACCGTCCTGTTGCATCTAATTATTTTTTGGGCAAAGCCCCTCAACACTACGTCAAGGGCTTTCCGGGAGACCGCTTTCTTTGCTTCCTTGGACCAGACGCTTGCTGCGTACAAGATCACGGGTTCGATTACCGCCTTGTAGATCGTCCTGATGATCTCTGGATGCAGTCCCCAGGTAGCCCTCGCCGCTTTGCACACTCCCTTGTAAATACCTATTGACTTTTTGGTGATATACTGTATATGTTTGTTAAACAAGAGTTTGCTATCAAAAATGACACCTAGTATTTTTATCTCCTCTACTATCTCAATGTCCGTATCTCCCATCTCAAGACGGGGCGGGTCGAACTTAAGTTTCTTGGTAATGACCATCGCCTTGGTCTTATGTGGCGCAAAGTTCAATTTGTTCGACTCGCCCCACTTCTTGACACGGGAGAGAACGGCATTGGCCCTGTTGGAGATTTCTCCTCCTGTGCTGCCCTCGAAAATTAGCACGATGTCATCCGCGAAGGCTTGGCAATACACATTAGTGTCGGCGAGTTCGTTGAGCAGGGGGTCCAGAATCAAATTCCACAACAAGGGTCCGCCGATGGATCCTTGGACGCAGCCCTTGTTGGTACTTTTGCTATATTCTTCCCCCGCATACTTCACCGTCACTTTCCTGTCCTCCAGGTAGCTGCCTACCAGCCTCCGCAGATTCACCGGGCATTCCTTATTTTTAAGTTGGCATTTGATTTGGGGCCACCACGCATTGTCGAAGGCCCCCTCTATGTCCAGCGAGATCAGAACAACAATCTTCTTCTCGTTCAGATTGTGTCTGATCCGCTGGACCATATCATAGAGGGAGTCCTCGGTGCTGCGCTGTGGCACAAAGCCATACTGGCATGGATTTAGCTTGGGCAGCACATACCATCTTACTCTTTTAATTAATAGCATTTCGAGAATTTTACCTAAAATAGCCAGGAGCCCGATAGGTCTGTAGGATTTGGGGTGCGTGTAATTTTCTTTGTTGGGTTTTCTTAACAATATAATCGTGGCTTCTTTCCAGGGTTTCGGGAAGTGGGAGAGCTCCAGGCATTTGTTGAAGACGGCTAGGGATAATGAGGAGTCGGTTTTTATAGCTGCAGCGCATATATCAGCCGTAAAGCTATCCCTACCCGGGGCCTTTTTGGGGTTGAACGAATTCACCGCTTGAAGAAGTTCAGCCTCTACGAATGGAGGGTCCCAAAGGTCATCTTTGCTACCCTCATTCGCTTCGGCTGCCCTTCTTCTCACTTCTCTGTGTTCTTCGTTCTCCCCCAATTCGGTGTCCTCCGGGTAAAAGCTTTCGGCCAATATGCGTACCGACTCCTTTGGGCTGGTGTTTTTGCCGTCCCTAACCATCGGCAGGTCTTCGTAGCTCTTCTTTGTTCTGCCTATAACCCTGTAGATGCCTTCCCACATTGATTCCCTCTCCTGTTTTTCACAGAACTCCTTCCAACTTCCGATCCTGGCTTTCTCCATCTCTTGTTGGTACTCTTCTTTGCTCTTTACGTACTGCTCCACGACATGAGCCAGACGGTTTGGCGCTGCCCATCTGATTCTCCTTTTCCTTCTATTCTTTTCTTTCTTCATTTTTTCCAGTTCCTCGGTCCACCACGCGATTTTTATTTTCTGTTTAGGCTTTTTTCTTTTAAGTGTTTGATTGCATGTTTCCTCAATACTTTCTATATACTTCTTTACTATTTCTTCTAGTTCACTTACTTCTTCTATTTTGTTTATTTCTTCTAAATTTATTTTTCTCTTCTCAAACTCTATTTTACACATGTCTTTAAAACTGCTCCATTCTACCTTATTTGTCTTGTACTTTCTCGTCGTTCTAGTATCTTCTATTTCTTTCACTTCTTCCAATTTAATTTTAAAGACTATCGCGTTGTGGTCCGAGGTCGTCATTCCTTCGTCTACCCTCCAGTCTCGCACCAGTTTGGCCATGTCGTCTGAGCAGCACGTCACGTCTACTGAGCTCTTGAATCTCCTCCCTCCTCGCCAGGTATCGAAAGTCGGAGTGTTGCCTTCGTTGATTATTTCCAAACCCAACTCTACAAATACTCCTACCAATTCAACACCCCTATTGTCGCTCCTATCGCTACCCCACCACTCACTCCAAGCGTTTGCGTCCCCTCCTACAACAAGCAAACCGCACCCTAATTCACTAACCATCTCCTTCAGGAGTCGTACGTAGGTCTCTATGTCTGTGTCCGGCTCAAAGTAAAACGAGATTACTTCGATCGTCCATTCGGCAGTTACCAACCTGGCCGCTACCAGGTTGGTGGTTGTTAGGTTGGGAAATTGGATGATTTTAATATTTTTGTCGTTAACTAAAATGGCGGCTTTGTTGTTCTTCCCAACCTCGTATGCCGCCTGGACGATCCGCGCTCCGGACACATCTCCCATGACTCCTTTGTTCCCTATGTACGGCTCCTGAATGAGTACAAAACACGTATTTCTCTTGGCTACTTCGGCCAACAATTCTGCGGTTGCATTGTTGCTTCTTTGGAGGTTCGCTTGTATGATCTCATATTCTTTATTTTTTAGAGCTGACGCGGTGCCCTTAGCACCGGTACGCCACCTTCGCCCTGGCCAGCCTGTCCCACTTAGTTCTAATTGATTCAGTGGTGTTAGTACCTAGTGTCCGGCCTCTAAGTTTCTATTAAGGTGGCCGGAGACTAGGCATAAAGTGACGAGGCACTGGATTCCGACGGCCAATTACTAGAGTAAACATACTTTTACAAACATATCTATTTTTATATAAAAATTGGCAACCTATATTTTTCAAAAGAGTGTTAAATATATTTTTGAATATATTCATTATATACTCCAACACCGATTCCCCTGTAGAGCTTAGTTATGGACGAACTAAGTCAGCGAGGGCACTAAGAGGCCGGGCACTGGACATGTTACCCTAACTTAACAATCCCGTTAATAATTTTATTATTCCAAAACTTTGCTTTGATTTAAATTTCGAGTCAAAACAAAAAAGGTTTTATGGCAAGGCGACACAGCATACAGCCATTTGTGCTGAAAAAAAAGAAAACAAAAAGATTTTAGTTGTCCTCGAGAGTCTGTGCAGGGATTCGCGTCGCTTCGATACATTATTAACGAGTGACGCGCGGTCCTGTCACACTAACATTATGTCTCTGAGGGGAAAACACCCCACGCGGGCTCAGAATAGATAAGCTTATAATTTATGCATAAGGTGTTAGTTGATTTAATCACCGATACACTTTATGAGAACGGCGACGATAATACACTGACCCTAACAACTTCAATTGGGAGAGTATCGTAATGATTAAGTATTTATTAAATTAATTCTGTGATGTTGCACTAGTTTAATGGGAGACAAGATAAATACAAATGTTTAGGATTTACATCTTATAAACAATTTTAATGCCAAATAATGTTTTTTTGTTTAAATTATCTCTTATCTTTTGTTCGTAAGTAAAATATTTAAAAAAGATAACTGGCTCAAAGATAGTTGGAGAGATCTCTCGAAATACAATATGATTCACCTTTACTTTTACATACTATTTTTAATCCCGGGCTAATCGGTGCAATATTCCCTTAAAGCTATTTTAGAATAACATTACAAATGTAATACTCGCAGAATTGAAACTATTGAAAAAATTCAAGAAATAATTTAAATAATATTTTTTACTAGTAGGTAGATACAATAGTCATAAAGTGGTAGTTGTTAATGATTACACATTTAATATTAGGTATTTTATGTAATTAAGTATCTAAAACTATTATATATAATATCAAAATGTGCTAATTCTAATAAGTGTAACTAAATGAAATGACAGAAGCAGATTTCATCGTTACTTCGTAATTTACTTTATTTATTCATTAAGAAAAACTACGAAACAATAATTAAGCTTTTTATAAAGACAATAATAATTTTTAAAGTTTTTGATTAAAAAAATTAAAACATACAAACGTAAAAGTATTTCCAGCAACAGCATTAGTTGATTTATTTAATCTAAGTACCTATGTAATACATAAAAAACAAATGACGGCAAATAAAACAATGCTCGTTTGTTTTCTAAACTTTTATTGCACTACCACTTTAATTTCACAGACAAACGTATTTAACAATGGAACCCTTCGCTAAGCCCACAGGTAATTAAAACAGATTAAACTTAAAACGACGTTAATGCGATGCACTTATTACGGTATTAGGCGCTCTAGTGAAGTTGGCCCGGCTTATACTATGCGCCGATACGTAATTTAGAGGAAAAGGTCCCACCCTCAAGTTTGTGTTGCCCGGCAGTGATATAGGGCATTAAGAGGGGGTATAAAGGTAAATCACCAATCGTAGATTTGATTTTAACACTAGAAGATAAACCACGATTTACCCGAAAAAAATATCATAGATACTACAGCATACTTGAAAGGGACTGGCTTAAGCAAAAACATAATATATTAAAATTTTATCGATAAAATAAAATCACAAACTTACGTCTACTTTTCAACTAGAATCAATTTATTTTCAATTTGACGCATATTACTGAGCCAATATTTTAACACATAATATCAAATTATATTACCGAGCGACTGTATTAGCGATTTGAAAAAAAAATGTATATTTTACGAGTAAATAAACTAAAACTAATTCGGCGCTTACGACATTCTTATTCCGTGCAGAACGCTCCAGTCTGTCGCACCTGACCCGAGGTAACAGGCATGTTTTGTTTCATCGATTAGTCGCGATCACTCTGTTGAGACGAGAGGACTGTGTTTCTGTGCTCAGGGCGCCGAGAAAATATTTCGTTAAAATAAGATATTATTATCATAATATTGTTATTATTTCTTTTCATTGGTGATGAGTAGTCTCACCTTGAAATATCGACCCTTACGCATTAACTTTAGAGCTCACTATACAATGTATTAGAAGCGCTGAAGCAATGACGGCGACGCGGGTACCGGGTATAGTATATGCAAAACAGAACGATGCTTTTGACCACTCGTATTGGTGGCAGTATGTATAGTAATTTTTTTTCACAGTACATACATAATTAAGTTGAATTAGCTATTCTGGAAGTATTGTATCATACTTCGTATATTACCGTACAAACTTGTGATTTACAATTATTTTGTATTTCAGAACTGCTGCAGCTCGTAAATGTCGTAATATCTCACAAGCCGATGAATGCTATCCGGTCAAACTCGTGCGCAAAAATCTCTCATCAACTCTGTTAGTTCGTTACAGTTGTTTAATTTAAAGCTATTCGTATATTTATTTTTATAAAAACCATAGAATGTAAACATAATATTGTTTTTTTTATATGTTAAGACATGAAAAGTCTGTCGTTGCTGACTGTACAATCCAGCTCGAAGATCTCGTAGATCTCGAAGAGCTCGCAGATGAAATGCCTCGCGATACCTGAAAAATGAATGTAAAAGCTTATTTCTATAAAAATGAACTTGAATTTGGTCCAGAATTATCTTTTCAAATATTTTACTAAATGTGGGTAGCACAGAAATTGGTCTAAAGTTAGTGGGGTCAGATGTGCTACCTGATTTGTATAATGGAATTACTTTACTGTGCTTCATTAGGTCAGGAAAAACACCACAGTCAATACATTCGTTAAATATGCAAGCTAAAACTGAAGCTATTGTCTCAATAACGGATTTAGTGACGTCAACGAAATTACCCCACAAATTAGCAGTCTTTTTTTTTATTAAGAGTGTTAAAAGTTTTAATTATATCTCTAAAATCAATTTTTTGAAAACTAAAATGGTTTTCACTAGGTTTGACATTTTCCTTTAGAACCGCTTCAGCTACAGTGGGGGACGAGTCCAAAGTCTTTGTAGTTGAAACTGGAATATCAGTAAAAAACTTCTCAAATGCCGCAGCAACATCAGCATCAGAAGTTAAGATTTGATTTTCGAAGCTCAATTTGTACTCATTGTTACGACTTTTGACATTTCCAGTTTCACTATTTATAATATTCCATGTCATTTTTATTTTGTTATTACACTTAGCTTAATCTTTGAACTCAGGAATTTTGCCTTTGCTAATCGACATACTGTTTTAAATAACTTAGAATATTTTTTGACATACAATTTGAAATCTTCACTGGTGTTATAGTTGCGTTCATCATATAGCTCATAAAGTCGCTTTCTACTTTTGTGGATACCAATTGTAACCCATTCACTAAAAGTAACAGTACCACTAACCGAGACCATCTTTGGAATAAAAGTTTTATTAAATTCTAAACAATATTTATAAAAGAAATCATTATAAAATTTATGTGGGTTATCATTATATTCTACATAACATATATTATCATAGAGATTGTTTTGAAGCGTTCCAGACGACCTGCAGTTTTTGGTACAACAGTGATAATCTGTTTCTTCACTTGCTGACACTGATGTGGAAGGCTGACCATTTGGCCACAATGATCAGAGTCTAGTTTATTAATAATGAGTTTAGACAGAGGTACTAGATCAGTGTATATATTATCGATACAAGTGGCCGAAGTGGCAGTTATTCTAGTCGGCTCCAAAAATAAATTATTCAAATTATATGATTGAAATAATTTTTTAATTTTGATAGAACCTGTAGACTTTTCTAACAAATTAATATTAAAGTAACCGCAAACAACTATCTTTTTACCTACATTGCGGATTTTATATAATGCTTCATCCATTACTTTTTCAAAATAATCATACAATGCTGACGGAGGCCTGTATACACTTAATACAACAAGTCGCTCCAGCTCCACACAAGCTATTTCTATTGTTTGCTCAACCGAGAGGCTCGTTATGTCTTTTCTTTCCTTTAATTTTAACTTCTTATCGACTATAATTAAGGAGCCACCATGAATTGAATTTACTCGACTGAACGAACTACCTACCAAATGATTATTAAAATTGAACATGAACTGATGATCTTTAAGCCAGTGTTCAGTAATACACAGAATATCAACTTTATTATCGTTCATGAACAATGCAATCTCTGGATCTTTGCCCATCATTCCTTGAATGTTCTGGTGAACCATACTGATTGACTGAACATTTTTAATAATTGTAGGTTGAGACGGGCTTTTCTTAGAATTAATTACACATTTATTTAAAATATTACCAAACATTTTGCAAGAGAATTCCTCTTTTGTCTTATGATTTAATTTAAAATCGTCATTAAAGAAAAGCTTTGTAAAAAAGCTTATTATAAAGTGTCTGATTACATTCAAGACAAAACAGCATGGGTTAAAAATGCTTCAATCACCCCAACAGGTATTTCTAATTTAAAATATTGTTAAGTAATTTTAAACTTGTATAACTTGATAACGGCATATAATTTTGTAAATGTCGTTACTTATATTAAAACTGTGGAGTTTCTTGCGCCCATTCTTCTCCACAACTAAAAAATAGACGTCCTGAATGGGTAGTAGGTAAAAAAAATGTTTGGACGATTCAAAAGTACTTTTCTAAAGTTTATTTGAATACAAAATATTTGACACTTTGACGTTGACTTTGATTACAGAAAGTCTGTTTATCTTAAGTGTAAACAATATTTTAGTTTTTTTTACCATTAAAAAAACAATAAAATTTTTCATTAAATTTCAATAGTAAGTTCTATAAAGATTGTTACATTTTAAGACAAGTTAGAATGAACAGACCTTAAATACATAATTTAATGCAAAAATGTTTTAACTTACCTTCTTTCTGTCTGTTCTTTGCAGTACAGGTACAAGCCAGGGAACGAATTCTGAAAAAAAAATGTAAACCTATGAATCTATGTAAATAAAGCGATATTTTTGTAATAAAATTAGACTTCTTTTTTTTACATTGTCGACACTCTTTGAAGAAGAGATATAACAGTAACAGCACTTACACACGAGCAGCACTTTGGTATCAATAGAGGTAACTGTAGCGTCGGATGGTAGGCCTTTGACCTTCAACGTGTCGACAGCAACCGCTGACTGTTGCAGTTACTTCTGTCGATAGCAAAGTGCGACTGAAAGGGATAATATAATCTACATGATACAAAAAATAATCTACATAATACAAAAATGCTTAAAGATTTCATGGCACCTACGCCTTTATAAAATAAAACAATATTAAATATTTAAAGTAGCAATATATAATAAAAATATATGATATCATTACTTACCTTTGCGTATTATTTACCACCAGCAAAGAGTATTTTAGTGTTTCGAAGTACAGCTAGGTGATCCGACTCGCACTTAGCCGGTTTTTATCTGATTATTTTAGGTATACTGTGCGCGATCGCACTAAACACGAGTACACACGAGGGAGCGACCTGCCAATCTGTTGCGTTGGCCGCCACGCCGTACGCACGGACGAAAGCGGGGCGTGAAAGGGGCGCGGGTGGAATCTGTTTTTTTTCTAGGTTTATACGCCCTCTTAAGTTCCCATCCCGTTCTCCCCTAACGCGTAAACAAGATAGAGCCTTTCTACGTATCACCCTGCCAAAGGTTAATAATTTATTTAGTAGTGTAAGCGCGAGAAGCTCGCCGTTTATTTTCTACTTAAACTAAAATTGTTTTGTTTCCATCACCACTGCAATCCCAATGAATTATGTATGGCCAATGGAAAACAAACAGGGCTGATCAAATTCCGCGTTCGCAAATAGAATAACTTGGTTTACACTTTGCTCGTGTGCGTACCTAAATGATTTAATTAGACGAAATGTTTAAAATAATTTTTAACGCAAATTTTGTTGCGAACAAATTACAAAAACATAAATGTTGAAAAAATTTCCACGAGCAGGATTTGAACCTGCACCCTTCTGACATTCCGGGTCAGGTGCTCTTCCAATTGAGCTATCGTGGTTCACACACAACACACACAGTAGTGGAACACTATTTACTTTTTACTTTGAAAGCTAAAAGCACCCATTTTTTTTTAATAAGACGACTTAAATAAGTATGTTTATATTATGATATTTCCCATGTATGATTTGATTTGAAGTTCTAATAAGGTACGAAAATATAAAATAACTAAATATTATTTAGCTTTCTTTTTTGTTAAATCTTTTCCCGGTTTTACCTGTTTAGGAATCCTCGCTAATATTGTCAATGCTGAAATTCATTTGCTAAGAATAAATAATGTACTTTCTGTACATCAAAACCGAGCTACAGAAGCGTAACTTATTTACACAAAAATAGTTGGAGTGTCCAGGAGGGTCATATGACAGTATTTAGAATACTAATAATATTCTTTCAGAAACCCCATTTTCTCTTTCAACGTGTGTAGGTTGATTTTAATGCATATAGGTTACGTTCTTATGGGTTGATGACTTTATAGGCTACTTTTTGATTTAAAAGAATCTTGTTTTGTAGAATTTAAAACTAGACTAACCAAGCTATAAGCTTATAAATATTTTCTGTCCGGGGATGAATGTTACTAATTTTATGAAAAAAGTAAAATTGGTTTGGGTATTTAAGAGGGGTAATCTCTCAGGCTAATTCACCGATTCTAAAATCACTTTCAATGAACAGAAATCTACACGATCCTCGATTTGAGAAACACAATACAGACCAATTAAAACACGTGCGAATCTTGAGCAGAATCTAGTTTGTATTAAATAATTTTGTTCTCATAAAATATATTTTACAGTAGAATTCTTAGAATCAGCAAACAACGTTACATCTCAAGTCAGTTGACCTACAACTCGCCACAAAAGCCCAATATGTCTGTAGTACAATTAAAGCGGTGTTACGTCATATTTCATGTAGGTCCATTTAACACCAGCTAATCAGCCCACGAGTGCTTCATAGGTACTGCTAACGAAGTGTAAGCCGATTTGCAAATTCGATAAGTTAGGTGAAATCGCGCGGACACATCCCAGATAGAGCCCACTTTGATCCTATTACCGCCCGGGTAACGCAGGATCCCCTGCCAGAGATCCTCCTGTATTGTAGGGATTTATTTAGTTAGCTGGAAATATCACCCAGCGTTTTGCAATCTTTTGTTTTGTGTAACTTATATGCTTAGTTATCAGCATGTAAGTTTTACCGATTTGCACGTGACCATTACCGATCTAGGAAATTATAGTGCGGGCCATGATCTATCCGTCATGCGACAGTTGTAACGCACCTTTTTAACCCTTAAATTGGCAGTTCCTTATCCCTAAGTTTTTGAACCTTTTTTTTAAAGTATGTATTTCGTTAGGGGTAAATAAAGAACACTTATGAGAAATTTTGACAATTTTAAGGGGGTGCAGCGCGGACGCAAAACTGCGAGTTTCGAGTTTCTTTATGATGTGTGGTGTGACAACGGCGCACGACTACGAATACGCACGCACATTAATATCTGTACAGAGTAGGCTGCTGATTTAATTAGAGCAATGTTTACTTTCGTAAAATCATAGGCGTTTGGGTAAAAAATTATAAAAGTCTTAATATTTTCATATTCATATTTTTTAATTGAAAAACAACAGTGCCCTGCGGAATATCAATACAAACATTTTGATGTCGGATCATTGTTTCATTTGTGCTGTATTTACAAAGTTTCTGAAGAAATAAGTTTTTATATATCATTACTTTTACGTATTGTTAATGCAGGTTCTGGGTATTTGTTTCAAATTCCAAGACAACCATGCCCTTGTGAAAGGATCAAGCTAACCTATACTAGTCCTTTTAATGTATATGACCTATTCAGCGCCTAGTACCAGTGACTTAAAAACACGTAAATTTTCGAAATTCCGCGCTGCACCCCCTTAATGTATTTTCATAGATTTTTGTAAATGTCACTTATGAATGACATTGTCAACTAATCTACAAACCTTGGGCGCATCATAAATGTCATATAATACGGACATTGCCAGCTTAACGTGTTAACGTGAAATAATTATAACATTATTAGAAAATATAAGTTTTATAACTAGTTTTAAGATCGTTACAATTTAGGAACTATGGAACATATAAAAATACTAAATTGCAAAGTAAAAGCTTAACACAAAAAAAAACTAAAGTATTAATTATCATAAATATTTAAAATAGCAACAAAATTAAACTTCCCACTGTTAGTTTTTTTTATTAAATAATAAGAAACATTTTTTCTAATTTGAAACAAGGTCTCGATTCTTATTATTGGACGACTTGTGGCTTGCACGCCGGACTTTGGGCGGCTCTAACTTTGAGGTCCAAGTTCGATTTCCAGTCGGGTCAATGTCGAAAACGAATTTTGCGATATTGTGTCGGGTCTGGCTGGGTGGTTGTTGTACCGTCGTTGTTTCTGATTACCATAATACAAGTGATTTAGCTACTTACCTTGGGATCAGAACAATAGATGGCTTTTGTTAAGAGGAATATCCAAAAGCTGGGAAAATGTTGAAATATACCAGCGTCTAGTCTTGTACGTATCCTGTATAATGCAGTCAACATATCAGCAATGTCAACGTTTGGACAGAGCACAGAAACTCTCTTCTTTTCTTTTTATCTTATCTATCTATGCAGTTAACGGATACTAAGCACAGAAGAGCTTGAAATGTAAATGCATTTATTATCTACCCACTTTGTGACTGCCAATCTCCTGGCGTTATATCACATACAACTTTGTATGGCCTTTGACCTTTTTTCTTTGTATCTAGTAGTACTTAAATAGTACTTGAACTTTAAAAATGTTACAAAAATAAACAAAATACAACTAGTGACTAACTGGTAATGTCCGTTATAAATGACAAATATAAGCAAACCTACTCTTAGGCAATGTCCGTTACATGTGACAACACAATAGTGACTCCTTATGGTACCTACTTGGCAATGTCCGTTTTAATGGACATCTTAATTTATTTTAATTTAAGAAAAGTTACTAATCTACAGTTATAAAACAATTTATCACTATTCATCGATGATTACTTTAACTAAATTAAACATAAAAATAATATAAAACAATGAAACACTCACACAATAGCAGAATTTTTGACGAGTGCAAACTGAGTCTGCCGTTGCAATATTTGAAATGATTGATACAACGCACTGATTGAGCGAGAGAGCGGTTCAATCACACACATAAGTTTGACAAAAAAACTACGAAAAAGGATTCAGTCAAAAGAGTATAAAAAAATAAATATTACCTAAATATCCTTACCTTACCTTTATTCATAAAAACTATTTAAGCATTATTTAGTTAATTCTCAAATTCAAAATGACGTTTGTGTGACGTTGACAAAACAATATTTAACTAAATACCTAATGCTTAAATAGTTTTTATAAATAATGGGGTAAGAAGAATCTTAACGAAAAAGGTTACATTAACCCCCTTATTCATAAAAACTGTTTAAGCATTATTTAGTTAATCATTGTTTTGTCTCTTTTTCTTAAATTCAAAATGACGTTTGTGTGACGTTGACAAAACAATACCTGCCTACCTGCCTTCCTACGCATCAAAGATGACTGCAAACTTTATTCTTTCACTTTTCAGACTGTTACAGAAACAAATAGATTAGGTAAAAAATAGCTAGAACACCGAAAAGTAATCACACATCTGCAGCTTTTGAAATTGCAAATTTATTCGGCAATTGCAGTTTACAATATTCAGAAAAAGTCCTTAATAAAATATTAATTGCCCAATTAATCACAAATATGCCTATTAAAAGTTAACAATCAATGAAAATCGCCCTTAATACAATAGTGTAAGGTTAAAAATTAAATATAACAAAACTTGGTTGATTGTTTCAGGTTGCAAACGTACCTATTAATGAATGGTAATTAATTAGCGTGTTAATAAACCGTCCTTTTATATCAAGCCTTTGTTGATAAATACACCATATTGTGATATTCTTGGTAAAAAAATATAAAGATATAAGTATAAACCAGTTTAATATTTTATAGACTGCTGTAGCATTGCTGACTTTAAAGCTAACTATATCCTTAGTGCCCTACAAATAAACAAAGGATAAGGTCCGAATAGTTATTCCGTGTTTTGTCTGTTTAAGGGCTGATTTTTCAATCATCGGATAAAACTTATCCTTCTGATAAAGTATTACGCAATCAAGTTAAAATGTGACCTATTTAAAAAGAAAAGACATGTTATGACAATACATTTTAAAATGGTTATCTAATACTTTATTAAACGAATAAATTTTATCTGTCAATTGAAAAATCGGCCCTTATCATTAATTTGAAATAACGTTTACATGACAGGAACAAAACACGGAATAACCATTCGGACCTTATTCTTTGTCTATTTGTAAGGCACTGGTTTCGCCTCGCCTTGTGGCCACGCCTGCGTACTCGTTGGCATCCATGTGTGCCGCCGCTGAGACTACCGTCACTATTACTCATGTGCTACCGTGAAGCATCTTTACATTTATATTATCTGTCAAGTCTTCATGTTATCCAATGTCAACAACTCGCTGCAAATTGTCGTCTTGGCAACGCTTTTCCTACAACCAGTGAGCGTTGTCCCCGCATCGAGGCAGCCAATAAGGGACGAGATCTTCAGTGCTGCTAACATCTCACGCCTTTTTTTGGTGTTAATTTTAATGTATCTATTTATTTGTGAGATGTCCCAACATTTCACAAATTCAGCACAAGATACCGGCAATGGGCAATTTATGAGGTGCGAGCTCTGTTCACATCCAACATTTTTCAGAGGCAAGAGAGGTTTGAATATAAATATGGATAAGTTTAATAGACCTAGCCAAACCTCTCAAGCCTTCCAACCCATCCCACACTCACCCATTTCACCGAGTTCATTTAACCCTCCTACTGGGCAAGACCTACAATTTTGGCAAATATTAGGTAAAATACACCCATTATTAAACACATTCCGAGAGGAGCTCGTACTTCTGTAGCTCATTCACTCGCAACGACCATTGTCATCAACGAAAATACATCGCATAGTTGGGAACCATTTTTAACTTTTGCGTATTGCTTCCTGCATATACGCAAAGATGAAAATTCTAGTTTAACATTGACCCAAAAAATTAAAAACAATTACTCGCAACTCGCTCATCTCACTGCCGTCTCCGAGAGAGAGTCAGGCTAATGGCTCCAGGCATTGCCATCTGCCAATGTCGGTTGGACCCCTGGAACCCTGTTGGACGGGCCGTCTCTTACTCTAACGGTCTTCCTCCGTTTAGGCGCCAGATTAGTCCACCCTCACTGCTGTGTGTTTGGGGAGGCTGATGACGAGCTTGGCCACCACAGCCTTCCTTGCGCTCGTAGTGCTGGCCGTATGATGCGTCACTCGACACTAATCAGCATCATCCGCAATGCTTTTGCCACCATTGGTTTACCGACAAGAGACCTGACGAAATGACCATTGCGCCCTGGAAGCTAGGCAGGCCGTTGTTGGTGTGGGACTTGTGCTGACAACGTGGCTCCCTCGCATGTTCGCGCCACTTCACTTGTGGGGGCTGCTGCGGCTTACCGCAGCAGCCCCCACAAGCGCTTACGCTGAAAATTGCAAATGGCACAAATACGCAAACTTAGGTCGAAATTATTTATTTGTTCCGTTTGCGGTGGAAACAATGAGTCCATGGGGGCCAGAGGCAAAGCAGCTATTTAAAGAGTTTAGTGCTCGCCTTATTGAGGCCTCCAGTGACAAGAAGGCTGGCAGCTACGCCAGCATTCTTGGGACCGTTCCCATGAGCCCACAGTTGGAGGACATCTTTTATTTATAGGTCTTTAGTTTCTAATTTTCTTAATATTTTTCTCTGCTTTTTTCAAGTTAAGTTAAGTTATTTTTATTTTTGTTGTGTATATAAATAAATTATCCTTAGAGTTCTTAATCCATCTAATCAAATAGCAACACTGATTGGTCGCTAATAAATTGGCCCTTTAATTGTGTTATTGTAAAAGGTTTTATGGCAATAAATAAATAAATATACTATAGGAAGTAATAACATACTGTTTCACTGCTAAGCAAATGCCTTTATCATTGGTATTTGGCCTAAACTCCACTCTTGCGAAATGCGGGTTGGTGATCACAAACATGCATAAAATGCATAAAAAATAAGTGCATAAAAATCTGTAGCAAACTTTATCTGATCCAGGATCTACTCGTATAGGGCCGAGCCACTATGCTACCAACGTGTAAATAAACATAAATATTTAAAAGAAACTAATTTCTTTGTTAGAAGAAGCTGAATCAATTTTCTTTAATATTTTAATGTAATAAAAACAAATCTTTAAAACGCTGGTTTTCAGAGACTTACTAAATCCCTTATAATAATTTTAAAACTTTCATTTAGGAAGCTCTTTCTTTTATCTTGATTTATTTAATTACGTTAATACCTTTTCGAGGATGGTTTGCTTAAAAAACTGTCTAAAATTAATCTTTTTCTCACAGCTTATTTATTAAAGTACCTATAGCAATTTTATTTTTGTAATACTGCGAAACGAGTGGTAATGGTGATAGTAATATATGGAAACCTAAAAACAGACACCATTTTCACGGTCTTTCTTTATATCTTATCCTTATGCTAACTCATAGCTAACAAGATACTTCTTGGTAAGTAATTCGGAAAACCATTATATTACAACACATATCCTACTTTACTTTATAAGTCTGATAGTATGTTTGTTTGCCCTTCTTTTGCGTTAAGGCGGCGAGACGGATCGACGTGATTTTAAAAACAGAAATAGTTATAAGGCCGGATTGTGACAATATGTGCATATATAAGCTATGTAGTAAATGTTTATTGAACAAAAAAGATTTTTATTATTATTACGCCGCCAATAACAATGAGTTGCTGCAGGCTTTATAGTGATAAAGACTTTTATGACACACCAAATTAAACGCGAGCGAAACCACAGGCAAAAGCTAGTAGAACCCAAAACACAATACAGCCCAACTTTAAAGGTTTCAGCTTTGAAATTAAATTACGCTGTGTTAATTTCGTTCGTTCGATAGGCGTAAATAAACTTTGGCTATTAACACGTCAGAATTGTTGTTTAACAAGAAGGGAAGCATTGAATGGAGATTAAACAAGACGATACGGGACGCGGTAATACCTATTCGATGGCTTTATGGAATTAGTTCGGGGAAAGTAAGTTGTGCCAAAACCATTGTGCTTTGCGAATCACAAAAACGTGTGGATATTAACTATCTTGTTTATGTTGAGTTTTCACGCTATTTTCCTAATTATAAGTTACAATATTAAAGATTGCAAACTATATGATGTTCAGGTGATTGTTCAAAGAATTTAAAGTAATTAAAAAACTTCATCAACAATTATAAAAGTAAAGATATATCAAGTAGGTGTACTACTACAGAGAACTACTGAACTGACCAGTACGGAAAATAATTTATTTATCAACTATGTCTTTTATACAACGTGTAACAGAAAGGTGTGGTCAAAATGAAAAGATCTAAAGTATATCCGATCTAGATCTTGTATGCACATTGCAATGTGGTTTCAAACTGAATACAGCCAAGTACAGATAAAAACCTCAAGCAACATATGGCAGAAGAAGCCATTAATACTACTAAAATGTAAATGCTAAAAATTAAATTATCATCATCGTTCCACATGAACAATATTAAATGCAGAGATCGTGCTATAACTGACTAATGCTGGCCCAATGTGGATTGGTGGCGTATTCCGATTACCGACTGCTATGTTACGACAACCCTGCTAACAGTTTAACAGAAATACGCCTGACCAGTTGTGCCTTTTGTACAAAACACAGGTACGGTCTTGCGTGGAGTACCTTCTCGATGCCTTGGATAGATTGCAGCGTCGCGCTGTACGCATTATCGGCTCTGTAATTGCGTAGAGATATTGCGTCACTCAGCGTGTTTTACCGCTTATACCATGGCGAGTGCTCTGAAGAACTCTTTGACCTCATCCCACTTTCTCCCTTCCTCCATAGGAGTACACGTGCTGCTCTCCGGAGTCACCGCTTCACTGTCTCAAATATTCCATCGCGCACTAAGAAATTTGGTGACTAGTTTCTTTTTCGCATCTCCAAAACATGGAATAGTTTGCCAGCACACGTTTTCCCTCCTTCCTATGATATGGGATCCTTCAAACGAGGCGTGAAGAGGCACCTTGTGGGCCGGCAGAGAGAGTGTTTTCACGCTGCACCGGTTGTCGTCGCATCTGGATTCCATAATCACTTAACATCAGGTGAAATGGAGTCGTTTGACGTGCTACGTATAAAAAAAAATTTTAAAATTTAAAAAGCTCGAATAAACTCGAGATATTTTTCATTTGGTCGCCCATCCTCCACCCGGCATTAGGTACAAACGTTCTTTAACTTGCAAGATTCTAACCCGTACGTTTGTACGGGTTAGAATCCCTGCACCGTCGAGTTCCATTCATTTCAACCTACTCATCAAATTAAACCGGTTCTTCACTTTACAATGGCATTCATAATGCAAGATTTTTTATGAACAAGCTCCCTTGCACTAGCGAGTAAGCGACTCCGCATCACAAAGGTTTTTCATTAACGCAATTAGAATTACTTACTTCGAATGTTGTAAAGTGCAAAATAGGTCATAAAAGGGGGTAATTATATATAAGCGCTGGTGGCATTGCTCATTTCTTATGCATTCAGTTCGCCTTAATGGCTTCATTACCAGTTTAAAGCACAAAGCGAACTCGGGTCTCACTAAGATTTTTATAAGTCGACTGTGGCATTTAGGGTACTTGCACCTGCATCATAAAACTATTATTTATTGATATGTTTTTTGAGGAGCTCGATGGCGCAGTGGTTAACGCGCCCGGTCTGAGAGTGCTGAGGTAAGCAACTTTCGCAAAGGCCGGTCATCGGATGGGTAACCAAAAGTGTTTCATCACGAGCTCCTCAGTGCTTCGGAAGGCACGTAAAGCCGTTGGTCCCGTCTGCATTAGCAGTCGTTAATAACCACTAATCCGCACTGGGCCCTCGTCGTGGTTTATGGCCCGTTCTCCCTATCCATCCATAGGGAAGGCTCGTGCCCCAGCAGTGGGGACATAAAATGGGCTGATGATGATGATGATGATATTTTTATTTACTTACACATACAACTACCATAGTAAGCAAATAAAGTAAATAGCCTTTATAATGGCCGACTGCTGGGCAAAGGCCTCGATCATTAAAATCAATTCATCGCTTTTATGATGGAGGGTCAAAAACTTGAGACCTGAGCTGCGGGTTCAAATCCCGCTTGATTTATTACTGGTTCTTTTTACCAATTTTCTGATACGTAAAAAATTAAATTGCCAAGTATTTTTAGTATTGTATTGAGGAGCTCGATGGCGCAGTGGTTAACGCACCCGGTCTGCGAGTGCTGAGTTTTCGCAAAAGCAAATTTCGCAAAAGGCCAGTCATCGGATGGATGACCAAAATTTTATCATCTCGAGCTCCTCCGTGCTTCGAAAGGCACGTAGAGCCGTTGGTCTTGGGCTGCACTAGCAGTCGTGAACAACCACCAACCCGCACTGGGCCTAAGTGGTGATTTATGGCCCGTTCTCCCTATCCATCCATAGGGTAGGCTCGTGCCCCAACAGTGGGGACATAAAAATGTGCTAATGAAAATGATGATGAAGAATGATGATGAATGATGAATTACGTTTCTGTTTAATTCAAATAACTATTGGTATATATTTTAATTTAATGTTTGTTTATTTAAAACATAACCAAACCAACCAACTAACTACTACTATGCTTAATGCAAGCAGAATTAAAATTCAAGTAAGTAATTAAACAAGTTGAACAAACACCGTTTCAGCATCTTTATAAAGTTTACAAAATGTTTACTTCAATTGTTTAAAGCAAACAAAATGTCTGTTCGTAATAAAACGAGGCACCGATCGTATTCAGCAAATAATTGCTTTACCTAACAAGTCATTATTTTCTCCCCACCGCGCTACGTAGCCCTGTTTAGGTTAATTTGTGTGTTAAGTTTAATAGGACGTTACGACGGGAGTCTCGGCGAACAAATGGGTGTTTTTTCCTACCCTCTTGCTACATTCGGGAACTGGTATTAGATCCATGCTTTTGACTTTCATTAGTGGCGATGCCGCAAACCGTTCGCGTAAGGACGTGCCTTTATTAGAAGCGACGTGATTGCTTTGAAAATGACTTGATAAACGCAGTGTGCGCGCGTTAAGTTTAATTTGTTAGATATATCCCTTACAATGTCTAGTGGGTAATAATCGCAACGGTAATTATTCCGAATTCCGAATGTTTGTATGATACTGAATTTAATTTTGGTCACAACTCACCAGAGCTTAGATTCTGGTATACCTACATACCTGATAAAACCCACCCGAGGAAGAACTTCAGTAATTCCGTGATCATGGCGCATGCAACTGTGCCGAAATATCGGATCATTATCATCATCATCATCATCATCGGCCTATCTTAGTCCACTGCTGGACATAGGCCTCCCCTAATGAGCGCCATAGATTAAAAAAATATATATAAAAAAATATATATCGGATACTCACAAGTAATAAACAAAAATTACTCTACTCATGCAAGTGATTATGATAGTTTAAATAGTTATACCTAATAATGTTGAGTAGTACAAAAACAAAAAAACAAATGTTGAAAAAATTTCCACGAGCAGGATTTGAACCTGCACCCTTCTGACATACCGGGTCAGGTGCTCTCCCAATTGAGCTATTTGCGTTAAAAATTATATAAACAGAACAAAAAACATTTCATAATACAAACACACTAACCCCCATATTCATTAAAAACTATTTAAGCATAATTTAGTTAATAATTGTTTTGTCTCTTTTTCTCAAATTCAAAATGACGTTTGTGTGACGTTGACAAAACAATTTTTAACTAAATAATGCTTAAATAGTTTTTATGAATAAGGGGGTAGTATTATAAATGCGAAAGTTTGTGTGTATGTGTGTGTGTGTGTGTGTGTATCTGTTGCTTCTTCACGCTGCAACAGATGGATAGATTTGGATGAAATTCGGCATACAGATAGTTTATAACCTGGATTAACACAAAGGATAGTTTTTATTCCGATATTCTCACGAGAATCACACTATAAATATACAAAAACGGCAATTTAATTTTCCAATACTAAATGATTTGTTTGTTTTGTTGTCGTGGAAACCAAAGAGAATTTAATCACTTGATGAAAACTGTCAAAGCGGTACGAAGTCTGCCGGGTCCACTAGTGTAAAAATAATTATATTTTTCATCCCCCCATCTCGGAAAGAGTATTTTTGCTCTTCGATATCTGAGTGCAAAAGCCGTTTTTATCCCCTAGAGGATAAAGTAAATTGAATTTAGAACATCGTGTGCACTAAGTTTGTGAATTCAAAACATTATTAAACCTATTTGCTTCTACCTCCATGGTGCCTAATTTATCAGTACTGTAGCAACCGAGACTCCTCGCTCGGGCATACTTACTGGCAGCCACCGTGGCCTGCATTAAAATATAGTAGAAGAAAAAAAAGAAGAACATCGCGGACTCGGTGACGGGTCTAAACGTAGTGTTAAATTCTCTTTGGACGGGTCGCGACGACGAATTGATTGTTATTATTTCATGTTGAAAGTAATATAAATATTTAAAGCTATAAAGCATTATTATTCGATACAACCCCCCGTTCCCTAAGTAACGACCCAGCGAGGTGTTACAGTACACAAGTTACTAACACCAACATTACAGTACCTAACAAAAATATTACACTTAGTAACTGTAGCAACGTTACTTTCAATTTTTCTTAATTATACCTAAGTTTTGTTTGTTATAATTTAAAGATTATTCTGTAATACTTACCTTTCATAATGTAGTTAATACCTAAACTGAAATAAAAGTATCTTGTGATTGTAAATGTTTTTTTTGCATTTAGTCATTTCCTCGCTGAGGTGGAATGAAAAGTTAGGTGTTGCACTCGAGTGCAAAGATTTTTCACCTGGTGCTCTTTTGATTCCCTCGCTAACGCTCAGGATTCTAATTTTAGAATCACTCGCTGCGCTCGTGATTCAATTTTAGAATCCTTCGCTTGCTCGGTCATCAAAATTGAGCACGCGGTTAAAAAACAACTTTGCACTCTTGTATAACAAATAACTATTACTACACTACTGTATTAGAAAAAATCCTGTCATGATACCTAGCTGTATTTGATAATAATAATAATGATAAGAGAGTTAAATTTTTGCCATACAAATTCTAGTTTTTATTAATGTGATCAAATGTCACACTAGGCCCCCACTTTGATTGAAATGTCAAAATTAGGCCACCGAGACACAGTTGTTGGCGTTTTAGAATAACAGAATCAAAGCCCTGTAATAATATTAGTAAAGTAGACGGGCTGTACAAAAACACTCCAGCGTGACAATCGCATTGAATAATCATTTATGATTTATTGCGATGCTGATTAAAAATAATATTAAAATTAACTGGAAAATAACAGCCAGTAGCCATCACCATTGTGTTGTGCTTACTTTAATACTTTATTGTTGTATGCGAAATAACGTGATGGAAACAAAACATTTCAATATTAAGCTTTTATTAAATCACGTCAACACATGATTATTAAGTAATGAAATGAAAATGAATGAATATGAAAATCCTTATAGGTAAACTCATGTTTAATTTCTATATGAAGGTGACCTTTTCAAATCCCTTATGCCGTAAATGTTTGTAATTAGACCTTGCTCTTTACAGCTAGTTATGTTAACACAGCTCTGTGTTTATAAAAGAGAAACAAGAACTTGAATGTTTAAAACATTAATTTGAATGCATAGACAGTATAGACATATCGTCTTATAGACATTTAGGGACACAATGTTACCCAAACCTACTCCCACCCAAACCTACAGACAGTTTCACTGAAGGTAGGAAACAGCATAAGTACACAAGTCAAAGATCCGACATCTAAATGTATTTAAAACTTCTAAAAATATTGAGTCAGCTGTACAACTTTTCTGGGATTAGTTAAAAAACTATTTTATTCGTTGCAAAAAACAACAAAATAAGTGCTAATGATTGTGCCACCAGCTAAATGGAGTTATCCCAATAAACCGTCATAAAAGCTGCATTAATGAAGTGTGCTGAGTACTTTATACACGCATTTTGAGCGCAAGTTATCCCCAACTTGAACCCATAAAATCAGCCCCATCAAAAGCCATGAATAATTCATACTGTAGCGTGATCATCGTTACTAACGGGAAACTTCAAAATGTTTTTAAAACTGCAGTAAGACATGACTGAGACGGATCATAAAAAAGCTCTGCAGTCTTAATTTGTTGCATAAATATAATTTATGGCTTATAACGTATATAAAAACCGGCCAAGTGCGTGTCGGGCCTCGCGCAGTGTTGGTTTCGTAGTCCATCTCAATAATGCGTATATTTTTAAATGGCTTATATACTTAAATGTAGATACAACCGGTTTCACATACGTTATTTAAGTAGTTCCCAATGAGGAATTTGTACTGCGCCAAGTACATTTTATAAGTTGGTCGACTGCTACTCGTAAACTTTTAAAGCCTACATAGCTGTGATAGTTTTCTTTTTAACTTCATCATATACCTATACAACTACCGTGAATTTTTTCACGATCCAAAATCAACCATTTGGCTGGCAGGGAGGGACACTTGACTCTAACAAAATTGTGCACTTTCAAGCTTAATAGTTCACAAACAGATGCTTCAATCAAAAAACTGTTTTTACAAACAAAATATATTTTTGAAATTGCTATCCAACGACACCCCACACTATGGGGGCAGACAAGAAAAAAAATAACATCCCCACTTCACGTGTAGAGGAGGTAACCTAAACAAAAATATTTTTCAAAATTTTACTTCAACACTTTGTTGGCGTGATTAATATATATATCCATGTCAAATTACAGCTTTCTAGTACTAAGAGTCTATGAGCTAGGCTGGGGACAGACAGACAGACAGACAGACAGACAGACGGACGGACAGACAGAAAGACAGACAGACAGACAGACGGACAGATAGATAGACAGACGGACATGGCGAAACTATAAGGGTTTCTTGTTGACTACGAAACCCTAAAAACCAATATAAAGTAAACTGGAATAAACATTTGAATAAAGACTTGCCGGTAGTAAATAGTTATCAATGTAGAATTATTAATACAAAATATATTTGATGACATTGAAGGAGCGCTCCCTACGACATACGAGAAGAGTTAAAAAAAATCCATGCAAATTCTCGTTTTCGTTATCGTGATCGAATGGCGAATGAAACTCTGACAACGGATTCGTCCTAACCGATTGTTGATTGATGGACAAACAACTACATCGCGTATAGCGTCACACGATTTTTAGTAACATTTTGATAGTAAATAACAATACAGCATTTTTACAAATCTCTTGTGATCATATTAACTACGTACTAAAATTGAAAGTGTACGTGAGTTCTTAGAATGTTTACTTAACATGCTGACGCTTCATATTGCCATTTTAACATTTTGTACTGAATATCGTAAACGGTACAATAAGTTGTAACTGTACTGTAGCGTTTTACTATCGGTAAACTCTTGCACATTGAAAATAAATATATATATATAAATATAGCATTTGTGCCCACACCTCTCCTAAATCACACAACGCTATGAAATGTAACATTCCATGTTATCAAATCGTACAAAAAGTGACTACGAAGGAACTCGCTTTTCAGTGCGCTCTCGTAATTTATGTATGACGGCGTAAATGCCAATTTATTGCTGAGTAATGGCACCGTTTGCAAATCTGCAAATGGGCTAGTAGAATACGAAGAGAAATGGTCCGAGACTTGCTCGCTAAATTTATTTATAATTTATTTATCGGCGGCAGCGTTACAAATCCGAATTGTTATCGCAAGAATTGTTCCACTCCACACAGAACACTTGCGTTTGAATAATGAGCTAAGCCGTATTACGGCCTTTGTTTGCCCCCTTCGAACCTTTTTAATTTGGCTCGAGTTCGCGGTTCATCGACCAAAAAGCATTTGACTTCCAATCGGCACCGAAAAAGGTATGCGAATTCCTTGGAATAAAGTGATAAGGAATTCCGCTTTCCTCCCTACCTAAGTGAAAATTGCTGTTTAGAAACTGTAAAATATTTTATCAGCAGACAATTTCTTCAAAGTAATTTAGCACATTGATGTCGAATGGGTTTAGGTAGGTACTTTACTACAGATGCGGATCTCGAATGCCTTTAAAAAATATTGACAAACAAACGAGAAAAGATTACCTCGCAAAATTTGTTTGCCGACCGGGCCCAGATTGCCGACTGTATTTATCTTGAAAATAGCCCAAGTCAAGAAGCAATTTATCCGACAAAATGAAGTTTCAAAATTTTAATAGGCGATCGTAACGGCTCGCGAAATTCGAGCCTTTGAGCCAGTGGTCGATTACAAATTACTTTTTCGAAAATTTCCCATTGCTCGCCTCTCGTCAGTTGAGATTACCTTCTGAGTAAACACAAATAAACAAGTTTACGGCGAATACAATTATTTGTTTCAAATTTCATTCCGCTTAGCTTTTATTTAGCCAACAATATTGATATTTATTTACTCAATATTTATTGCAGAATATACATTCCTAAAAGCAGTATAAACGGTGGACTTAATGTCAAATGATCAGTTCTCTACCAGTCAACCACATCCAAATTAAACGTTCGTAGGTGTTGCAAAATACAAACTTGTACCGTTTATTGTAATAATCATATTTGTTCAGTGTTCTTCACTTAAACTTTCACGTTTGATTTTAATCAAAGTTTTTAAAGGGGATTAGCATAAACTACTTTGTATAGGTATCATAGAAACCTGAAAACTTTTGGTAATAGAGGTACGTATGTCTATGATACCATTGCAAAATAGTTTGTGTTAAAACCTTAACTTAATAAGTTTTTTGAATGCAATATAAAAACTTTTATGATTTAAAACTCTTTTCTGGTGAATTTCAAATTAAGTATGTGCCATAGCCTGCGATGCCACAATCAAATCGCTATGCTCTTTGCTGACTTGAGTACTTCGCACTACAATAGAGGACAATGAGTCTCGTTTAATCTAACTTTCTTTTCCCCTGGCGGGAGGAAGAATGGCCACACCCACACAAGGAAAACACGGGTGCTCTAATTAATTAACGAACATTTCTTCATTGTGATTGTTAGGAAACTCGCACCAAAATTTTCTGTGATTAATGCATTGTTGTGATAAAAAGTGTACGTAGGAACTACACAGATTTAATAAGAAAGCATTTTTTTTCAATTAACAGTATTTACTCATTTACATATGTATAATAGTTCAAGCACAATTAAATTAAATATTATTCAACTTAAAACAGAAAAGAATAATAAATTTAAAAAAAACCGACTCCAAAAAATTAGACTGAAAAAATTGCACTAAAAAGTAAAAAATAATTGCGTGTTTAGTTTGTTAAATTTACTTGCAATTAACCTATATTATACTCAATCTTACATTCTTTCTTAGGAAAATATATAGGTACAATTATTGTTATTTTTGGAGCCGGTGCTATAATAAAATAATAAAAAAAAAGCTAATATTTATTGTTTGCTTATCACATTTTCTAAAAGTACTTGTAAAAGATTGTTGGCAGAGATAAGTTTTAAAAAACTGGTTTACAGTACCTACATGTATAACATCAGGATCGTCATCAGGATTTCTACTCTCGAAGAAATCCTGAGTGCATATCAATAGGGGCTTGTTTTTCTTATCTACATTTAAAATACAGATGATTTAACATTATACACCATAATATATAATACGCCACATTTGATGAAGAAACAAAAGACAAAAATCGTGCCCGTGGTATTTCATTTTAAAAAATTATTGCTATCTTCGTTACTTTACAAAATTAAATTTCACTTTTTTAGTTAGTGCCTGGCGTTCATAATATAGCGTTCATTCTTACCACCCTATAACAAAGGAAGCTATTTTAAGTAAGCACGAACTTTATTAAGCTTGCGAGCACTTTCATTATTATATTCACAACACTTCCTTTTGCAACAAACATGTCGGTACACAACGCCACAAATCACAGAAGAATCTTTTTTGTACGAACATTTAATAAAAACATAGAAATCAGGAAAAATAGATAAAGCTTGCAAGATAAAAGACAAATACATGCCGCTGCGGTCGGCGCAAAGCCGCAAATATTTGTTTCTTTGAGAACCTCGCTCTTTGCTCAAAAATAGGGTTGGTATTCGGGATTTTCCGGCTCTCTAACATAATAATATTAACCTTGGTACATAATGCTCCCATTGTTTTTATCCTCAAACATGTTTTTACACAACGCCCTTCGTGCAAAACGATGTCCTAAAACCAGTGACGTAAGGTCGAGTGGAGTGCAAACTTATGCTTTATCAAACTAGCTTTGTTGTATTATTGAGTAGTAAAGCTCAATGAACGTTTTAAGGACAAAAGATCCAAATGGTTCGACGCGAATGAGTGGGCTTCACACAGTATGGACACAGTCGTGAGCAAAAATCATGTAGAGGGAAATCTGTCTTTCGTCGACAAAAACGTATGTCATTATTTGTCATACTTAGGGTTGGCAGACATTGTACAAAAATGCATAACAACAAAATGTAAATAAAAATAAAAGAAGTTTAGAAACAGCGCAGGTTAAACGCGGGCCCGCGCGAAAAAACGTTAAAATGACGACTCTCTGTGTGGCGGCAGACGGCACAGGGCAGGAGTCGAGCAGAGCACGGTGCCTATTGCGAGTTTATTTTCGAATACACAGACAGGCTCACTTTTTTATTACCGTCCAAACCTTCTGAGATGACTCCTGTGATACAAACGAACAACTCATACTATTGGACCAACTCCCTAACTTAAAATAATATTCATTCGACCAAAATGTATGGAACAGCTGAATTTTATTTTCGAGTTAGGGAGTAGGTCTAATAGTCAGAGTTGTTCGTTTGTATCACGGGAGTCATCTCAGAAGTTTTGGACGGTGATAAAAAAGTCAACCTGTAGGTATTCGATAACGTTAACGTTGTTTGGTTTTTTATGTTAATTATTTTGCATTCACATTTAAAGGCTATTTAAAGGCTTGCAGCGTAAATCACAAAGTACTAGAAAAATTCATCAAGTCTTCTGGGGTATCGATAGCTCAGCGGTCAGAGCATTAGACCGGTTATTCAAAGGTCGTGGGTTCGATTCCCACTCAAGCTTCTTGAAACTGGTTGATCTTTTCTAGTAAAATATTTATCTACTTTTTTATGGTTTTGTATAGCATTGAAGCAGCGCCTCCTGGTGACAACGAGGAGAGTTAAAGTGTTGCCATATAAAATCTCGTTTACTCTTGAACGCCAAATAAAAATACCAAAAAAAAAAACTCCTAAACGCCTTGACAGTTTCTTCGTAGGTCGCCTGGTCGTCGTCTGGTGCGCCGTTGTAGGTATCACTATCAACTAAGGCCGCTATAAGGACGCCATTGTAACACGGATCCGATTTGATTTTTTATACTCAATTATAAAATAAAATTATTTTTTATATAGAAAGGTTGGCAACTGGACTTTGTTTCTGCCTAATGTTAGGCAGAAACAGTGTCCAGATGCGAGGACAGCTAGTGGAGCAGGAGCAGGAGCATATCTACTCGTAGATAGCAAAATTCGAAAGCGATATCGTTATACCAATATAAATTCTTTACTTTTTAGAAGAAAACTTTTGTTTTGTAGACAGTGTTTTGTTTGCCGATGACGCAACCTTTACTGGCTGTCTTGAAGCGTGTACCTATGTATTTTCAACAAGCTTGCCCACACTTGCGCTCCGTACTCGACGTCTATATATGCACCGGGAAAACAAATGTGCTTGTGCAGGGAAGTGCTGATATACCTTCCATCTCAGTGGGTAGCGATCACCTCAACATCGTTGCCAGGTTTCGCTAACTACCAAAGACTGACTCTGTGAAACAATCTCTCGCTTTATTCAGAAAGGTTAGCTAATACGCCAGCCAGCTCCGTGTTTGATAGGATGTAAATAATGTAACAAATAAATGCTCGCGTAATTTTTAAAAACAATAAATAATAAACAGCAGCAGGTTAAATATATGGAAAATCACGCATACCACGCAAGCGGCTACGCTGTAGCACTTTTTAAATAAAAAAGCTCTTTCCGTCATAGTTTACTAAAAAATATTTGCCTCAAAGTTCTATGATAATATAACTTTTCATGTTAAAACAAAACGCCAAATTATTATTTCAGTACAACATTCCTACAATTACAGAAGTAGGCTTCGGATACATTAACAAAATGACTACAACAATTTTTTTAATAGATTTTTGTAAGTTTAGTAACAATTCAATCAAGTTTGTTCGAAATCGTAGCTACATTTAAGTTTAGAAATTCACTTTATTCAATGTTCGAACGGAAATACGAGTTTAAGGGTGAATACCACCTGATTTATGATACGACAGTTCTTCGTAAATTGTTTATGACCCGTCTACAGTCAATGGCGTGTCGATGTCGAACTATCCAAGTCTAAGGGTCAAAGTACACATTAAATTTCATACTGTACCTACCTACGTTCTATTGATTACCTAATAACTAGAAATATACAGGGTTATTTGTAAAACACCAACAACTTCGCAAGACTAAGTAGCTAACATCATAAACAACAACATTTGTTCTACGACTTTTGATAATTTGACACATTTTATTTTCATACAAAAATAAATATTAATTTAATTTTACGTCTGAATGTTCTTATCTCTGTGCGCATCGCATCGCGAGCGTCGTCGTCGTCGCGCGCGTCGCCTTTTCGTATGTGAATAGAACATAATAATATGTCACGACACAGTACAATAAAAGCTTGGAAAATTATTTTTAATTAAAGTTTATTTTTATCTAAGGTATGATAAAACTCATAGAACAAATGTTGTTGTCTATGATGTTAGCTATCTAGTCATGCGAGATTATTGATGTTTTTTTCAAATAACCCTGTATATTAAAAGATACGATAAGCTTTTTCCTGCGTAAAACGGAACGCACACGATTATAATAAAAATATGGTTCTAAACACGATATTCAATAGTTAGGTATGAGACGACCAATATCTCTCTGTAACCACGGACCCTTTAAAGGTCGAAATGTCAGGATAAAATAAAATAAATTCAATACTTATGTAAAACAAAAGCGAGAACTGTTGTTCCTAACTGACTACGAGACTGATTATAAACGAAATTTTAAGTGCCGTAATTTGGATGTCTAAAATGCACTTGAAGTTCATGAAGTTAGATGAACGTAAAATATAATAAATTTTGTATTTATCTAAATTATTTGTGACGATTCAGTCGAATGGAAATATTATAGGAGAAGTAAATTGTAATAAATCAGGAACAGCAGCGACCTTGCCCAGATGCCATTGCCATTGTATTCGTTTTAATGCTTGTATTTTTATATATTTTATTTGCATGTTCATTCTTTATTAAGTGTTTATTGAAAAACCAGCCAAGTGCGAGTCGGACTCGCGCACGAAGTGTTCCGTACTTTATGACGTATTAAAAAAAAACTACTTACTAGATCTCGTTCAAACCAATTTTCGGTGGAACTTTGCATGGTAATGTACATCATATATTTTTTTTAGTTTTATCATTCTCTTATTTTAGAAGTTACAAGGGGGGGACACGTTTTACCACTTTGGAAGTGTCTTTGGAAATGCGGTTCACAGAATACATCTACTTACCAAGTTTCAACAGTATAGTTCTTATAGTTTCGGAAAAAAGTGGCTGTGACATTCGGACGGACAGACAGACAGACAGACAGACATGACGAATCCATAAAGGTTCCGTTTTTTGCCATTTGGCTACGGAACCCTAAAAAGGAGTACAAAGTTTAGTTTTTTGTATCACCATGATTGCCAAGTTACAAGAGCCCTCAGGCCGATATCCAAAGTTCAAATTTCAATACCCAGGTCAAAATTTTCGAGGCATAGCCCGGCTTTGTAATCAACAACGTTGGGCAAGTGATGATAAAGAAAATGCCCATCAATTGTAGCAGAGACTTGATTTCAATAATGAAGACTTGTGGTACTATCGTGTATTTAAAATTTAACATGAATAATTGATTCGGTATCATTATTATTATTTTCCGCTTTATAAGCAAGCTACGCATACATCATCATCTATACACATCCACTGCTGGACATAGGCCTCTCCAAGTGCACGCCACTGAGCACGACCCGCGGCTATCCTCTCATCCGGCTCTTGCATACACGTCGGTGGAAAGGGTAAATGACTTAAGCGCCAAAAGCTAATCAGTGGGAAATCAATTTTAGGATTGAAACTTTAAAACTAATTTCTCACTAAATTATTTTTGGCGCTTTAACAGTTTTCCTTACCACCCACGAATAATTATTTATGTAATTGACTTTTACCGGCTTTCTGCACTTGGCTTCAGCTAACAGCTTCAAAGCGTCCGTCGCTGGATATTAATACTAAAATATTCCAAACCAGAGTGCATAGTGCCAGTTTTATTTCCCCGATCTGATCCGAACCCCTCGGAGAATCTAGTAGGGCACGGGGACACGCACTAGTGCGTGATGGCGTTCCCTCTAGAAAACCTCCGAAGGTGATTCGTTTCACACGGCTTGCTCGCCGCCCCCAAAAAGCCCGGTGAAGCTGAAAATTCCGTCCGAGGCAATCAGCAAACTCTGTCAAAAAAAAGAGTTATTTGCCATTGGTTCAGGTTAACAAGAACTTTAATTTTATGGCAATGAAGGAACGCCTCCTAGTGATAAACAAGGAGAGTTTAAATTGTGCCATAAAAAATCTAGGTGTCGTTAACGTGATCGAATGTCAGATAAACTCGCACTACACAATGGAAAAATTTTCGCAGTTCACTACGCAGTGAAAAAAGTTCTTGGCTGAGAAATGTTTTTATACCTTAAAGGAATTTGTCGAATATAAATAACAACTGAGTATGTAACATAATGTGGAAATATTTCTTACAATTAATATCTATGTAATAATTCAATATGTTATATTTTGTTGCAATTATTATATTAAGAATTTATTTTATGTTAATTTGTTATTTTTTTTTAATTAAATTGAATAATTGATTTTTGTACTGTGACATCTAGGGCCCTCTGGACCAAAAATTTATTTACTTAATTGATATGCCCTTACAAGGCGTCACATATACATAACATTTTATTAAGACCTAAGTACTTGTACTGTGAAACTTTTGTGACATGCAATCAATATTCTGATTCTGATAATAGAAAAAACAGTACTTTGTTTTTAAACAAGCACTAAATAAATTGGTCGAATTGCAAATAAAACTCTCACTAGGCAACCAGTACTATTTCTCATGTAAACGCGCTACAAAAGGTTTCAAAAATCCAATTGGTAGAATCGATATTCCATCACTAGCTCATATTATGTCGCCACTGCTAGGGCACGCAGACAGACCATATGGTCTGTGGGCACGCACGAGCCTTCCCTATAGAAGAAAAGAGAGAACAGGCCGTAAGCCAACACGCGGGCACAGTGCGGATTGGTAGTTAACGGCTCTACATACCTTCCGAACGGAGGAGCTCTAGATTTTGGGGTTTTTTTACAGGTAAGTACTTAGCCTTCATCTCACCTGATGTTTAGTGATGATAAAGCCGAAGGTGGAAATGCACTTTACCCGGACTCCCCAACTACTGATGATGATTATGATGCCTAAGCATCAGATACATGGGTATCCGATAACAAGCCTTTGCAAAAGATTAGTTTAGCAACAAACTGATGACGAAAATATAAAGGAACAATATTTTACCGCAAAAGCTTTCAAAACGTTACGGGATTACGTTTTCGTTCTCACAGTCTCTGTACTGAGTCAGCTTATAAAAGCAATGTTGGTTTTCGAATTTTCCAGGAAACATTGTTGTCCATGAAATTTTTTTTAAATTTTTTTAAAGCTTTTATCAAACGAAATACCAGCTAACCAAAGGCAGCGTCGATTTATATACCTAGTCCGGCCATAAGTTCTGTTACAAATGAAAATGCATTTTTTTTATGAAGTAATGTAATATTACTAAAACTTATATGTATACATATTTATTAAAGTCTCAGCAAAAAATAAAAAACAATATTCTATTCAAAATGGCCACCTTTGACTATTATACAGGCCTTTAATCTGTCTGGCCACGAATCTATGGATGTACGCGCTGTTTCTATGAAAAATTTCGCCACTGCTTGCTCCAGAGATTTTTTAAGAGACTCAATGTCGCCATGTCGTTTAGAGCAAGCCATGTCTTTTAAAACTGACCATGAGGTCTGGGCTAGATGAGGGCCAGACTTTAGCTCTTATAAAGTCCGGAACGTTGGTTTCAAGCCAGGCTTGGGTAGATCGTGCCTTGTGACCAGGTGCAGAGTCCTGCTGGAAGGTCCAACGAAAATGCTTTTGATAAAATACTTCTAAACTTATTGGATTCGATTATTTACATCACTGCATATCAATTGTACACAACTGTTATGAGAATAGTATATCGATTTTGTTATTTTAAAACTTGCACAATCGTATCTCACTCTGCCTGATTCTGACTTTTTTTTGTAGTTTAAATGTTGAAATTTAAAAAAAAAGGATTGTGGACGTTTCAAAACAGTCAGAACCGAGGCTCAGGCACGACGTGTAAACAACCTAACTGCTGTAAAGTCATAATCAATGGCGCTCCATTCGGAAATTGCTTCATCAGTTCGAGATCGACTTTATTAACACCGTCCTCGAATAAGGTTGGGCCATTGGATTGTCAACTTTTTTAATTCTTTGAAGTGTGTATAGAGTCTCTGTTTTCATCATTGTCGGTTGTATTGTCACTGTTACTGATGTTCGTCCTTGGAAATCGTTTTCAATGAGTCATTTTTTACAGTAACAGTTAATTCTCACGCGCTTAACAATTACGAGTGCCTCCCTTCCGCTCTTATTCGGCGATGACAATGAAAACTCTCGAACGGAATTTCGGTTAAACCTTACATAAATTAAGAAATTGTTAATAAACAATGAATATTATTATTTTTCAAAGTGTATTTTTTCTCATTTTTAATTTCATGATCACAGTGAGGCTCATTTTAGTCACTTTTAATTTTTAAATAGGTATTGTTTGATTTAATTAGTCATTGATTCCATAACGTGAAAATGCATAAAAATCATTCCATATTAGGTAGATTCAAACAGTAACTTTGTCATTCTCAACATTTTGACGATATTTAACAAAAGATACGACATAAACTCAAAGCATGCAGGCAAGTAAACATACTCATGCTTACGACAAGCCCGGTTACCTAACATCCGTCAATGTGATTAATTTGGTAGAAATGGAACTCGAGATTTCCTGGTCTAAACCACTAATATACCACACAGAAAAATAAATTCGCAATGCCTACGCCCACATATTCAATGTGATACAAAAAGCAGCAAGTATGCCAAACCTCCCACGCCAAAGAAAGAACCTCGAAAAGCATTATCGAATCAGGAGAATATTTATTGTCATTGCCAATGTAAAAACAAACGTGTCACGTGTCAATAATAATTTATTCCTCCATTTCGGGGAGTCTCCGGAGTACACGGCAATGTATCGACCGATATCCTATCAAGCCCAATTTCTTCAGATCTCATTTACATCTCCTCGTGCAAGATAAATAAGAATAAGAATAAGAATAAATTTATTTGCTGTGTAAAACTTAAGACTAAATACATAAAACTTATAAAATAACATTTGTCTGCATAATAATATAATGCATTACTAGAGTGCCGCTTATATTGTAAAGTTTTAAAATTAGGGTTAGTAGTGCAAAATAACCGAAGTGATACCTAAACTAAATGAAATTTAAGTATTGCAAAGTCTGTTTCTTTTCGATCACAAACTCGTAGAATTACAGTTAGAAATTAGAAATTATTATTATTAAATTATTATGTAAGGTCTCGGTATCGGTTTGGTATTTGGTATCTTGGGTAGTGGCATAGTTTTTTAACATAGTAACACCCAGGGGCAAAAACAGTTTTCGTCGCCAAAAAAAACATATAATTTTTATTAAAATTTACTGGATTATACTCTATTGATAATGATAATGATTGGATCATTTATTATCCTATTTCTAATGGTTAGAGGAAAAAGTCTCTTTCACTGATTTCGGTTGAATGCTGGTACCACTAGTCTACCTAACCACTGATATTTCCAAACTCTTTTGCCCAAACTTGGCACAAAGTCAAAATCAGACTCTGTCTGACCGTAACCCTTTCTCTTTAAACGGATTGCTTACTGTAACATGAAATTTGTAGACATACAGAATGAATTGAATTTTAGGATTTACGGTCACAAATAAATAAAAGATTTTAGGAATAAAGTACAAGCTATAAAGCAGTCGTTATAAGATTGGTGCTTTCCATCTCTTATTTAAGCGTTTGAAAATTATTAGGTATGTTTGTTGCGATCGATGTCATTATAATAGTATAATAGATGATCCGTATAAAGTGTTTCTTACCAAGTTTAGTTAGAAGCACATAACATTACATAACATAAATTATACCACCATTGTACTGTGGCGAGCAATAACATGTAAGCAATGCAAAGCAATGTAATAAGAGGCAATAGTCAAAAGTGTATGTATGCACGTACATGTAAATGTACAATTAAATGCTTTTGAGCCGGCAATAGTATTATGTGCTCCAGGAAAGGATCCAATAATATCCCCCTACACGACCGCAGCAAAATTATATGATGACCATTCATTATATTCGTGACGCAAGAACTAAGCCGCCTATGAATGATCGCAGTTAGAAATTATTGAATCCATATATCCTGCATATATCAATGCCGATTTGTTCATTGGTAGTAATTTAAATGCTAGTGGCTGTACTATCGTTCTCGTAAATTTAAAAAACAAATCGGAGATAAGATTGCTAGTCCCTCAACCGTTAAAAGACTCCTTGCTAAGAGTTATTCCACCTTCGTCCTTGTTATCAGTTAGAAGGAAGACCTCTTCCCTGTTGTTTAAAAAAAAGAATAGGTCCAAGTACACATTTACCGAATGATGAAATGGCCCGCGTCAGTGACTGATACGGCCGCACCGTGATCGTTACGACCCGGACGCTCCATCAATGGCCTTGCTCTTTTAACGAGCAGCGACGCGGATGCCCCGTGCCCTGGTGTGCCTCGTTTTATTTACAAAACTGCTGCAATGGGTCATGCCGTAAATTGCCTGCAGTGCAGTAATTACCTGAAGTAACTAGGTATGATATTTTAGCCAGCCTGCTTGTTTTTCTACAAGATTTTAAAGCCTTACAAGATGTGCAAGTATGCAAGTGTGGCAATAGAAAAGATAAAAAAAAAATCACGTTACCCACGCACCTACACAAACCTCTCACACATACAACATACCCGCACGACGCGCGCACGCACGCATGCAAGCACACCCGCACGCATGCACGCCCCCATGCATGTATGCACGCACAAACGCACTCACTTACGCTCATCAAGCTAGCATGCACACACCCACGCACACGACTCTGTGACATATAGTAGACAAAATAAAACTTACTGTCATAATGACTTCTTGTCCCACGCTTAAATTTTGCATATTTTTGTTTTTAAAATTTATTAATTACCTTGACTGTTATTTATCAGATTGATATTGCCAGATTTCTTCTTTTAACTAAGCATGAGCCAGTGAAGTTAGAGACAAGTGCGGACGCGTCAACGCGTCACACGAACCGAGCGCAGTGTTCCATCAATAACCAAGCGGTGTTGGCGAGGACCGTTGATCTGGAATGGATAGTTTTGTGGCTGCAATGGATCGCGCTTTAAATCGAATGCGAATGCGATAAAACAGCAACATCATTGTTATTTTCCGATAGTTAGAGGCGGGATAGTATTTTAATTGATTAATTAGGATTCTGGGAGAAGCGCAATCGTCATTATATACGTCATTAAAAAGTATGTTCCGATATACACTGTGTCAATTCAGTATACTGCGAAGCCGTTCCTTTATAGTTAGCTATACTGGTTACTGTTTAAAACGGAACGCAGTCCAGTATACTGTCATCCATGCTGTCATCCATGTCATTTTTGGACGCTGTTGACCACGTGATCAAAGCACTGAGAGCACCTTACCTCGAAAATGCCAGTGCTTACAGTACAAAAGTGGCTTTATGATGAATGGAATGGATTTATGACGTCATATATGTATTTCCCTAGGATACTGCGGCAGTATACTGTCAGTCCATAACGGAACAAATTTATTTATTTATTTATTAGATTCACCAACGTTTTTTTACATTGTTTCCAAACAGATAACAGTTGGGCAAATACATAACTAAATGTAACAAACACTTACAGGTAAATACAGCATGAACCATATTATTAGAAAACTAAATTACTCTAAAAAATCTAAATTTCTCACCAGTAAGACCACTGGACAGTGCTCGCAGTGTATATCGGAACATACCCTATATCACTTATCCGTAGTGTGACAGTATGCCAGTCCTGACTCCTGACGCAACACGTTTCTTTAACACTTACTCGTATGTGGGTTGGTGAGCGATGGTACGTTGTAGTGGACGTACTCCATAGTCATAACTCTCGACTTTTTGTGTATATGCGATGAAATAAGTAGGAACCTAATTTTTTAATAAAACTATACAATACCTACAGATCGCTTTAACGTACAAATTATAAATGCAGACTCACAACGAACCGAGCTCTAGATCCAAATAATTAAATTAATAGTTAAAATTTTTACACACGACAGCGACTTAATTTTTTTTTAATAATGTCCTATCAAATCCTGAATAGATGGCATTATAGCGACTGAAAATGTCTTGCGTTTTTACAAATTGTCAAGAAATATTAAAGGTTTATATAACATATAGGTACTTTCCTACCTACCTACCTTTACCTCTTTCTTCACTCTTGTACTTCTTTTTATTTTTAAAATTCCTGAAAAGGCCCTTTTTCTTTGCCTCGCGGAGTGCGTCGGAATTTCTTCTAGACCAGGGGTCCCCAAACTACGGCCCGCGGGCCAAATCCGGCTCGCGACAGCTTAAGACTAGTGCCATCAATCTGGCCCACGACAGCCAATGTTTTACTGTTGTTGTTTGCTTAGGTGGGCAGAAAAGTTAAAATTGGTTTGGCCCTTGGAACATACCGAAAAAAATTATTATGGCCCCACTAAGGCTTCAAAGTTTGGAGACCCCTGTTCTAGACCATTTGCCTATAACTTCAGCCAAATCAAGTATGTATAATTCTTAATATTATATACATCAAAAAACTGCTGAATAAACGCTAGCATTTCCTTTTGGTACTCAAAAGACAAAACCCTACCTTATTTTATTTTCTCATTAAAATCGTTGTGGTTTTCTAGACAGGCCTTTATTGCGATTGCCTGGATACAAAATACTTGTAGTGATAGGAAATGACTAAGTAATGAGCTTCACCCGATACACCCATTGCTTAACCCATGATATTTATTGCAAATTTACTAGGTATTTTCTAATTAGACTATATTTCTTACATACTTTTTTGCATGGTCATGGTCTTCTTTCAGAACAACTATCCTCAAGCAACTGAGGTCTAAGAAATGATATTAGCGTAGAGTTATTGTATTGAGGGTTGATTAATATTTATGTCATAATCCTTATCCTCCTCATCAGCTCATTTTTATATCCCCACTGCTGGGGCACGAGCCTTCCCTATGGATGAATAGGGAGAACGGGCCAAAAACCACCACACGGGCCCAGTGCGGATTGGTGGTTGTTAAAGACCGCTAATGCAGCCGGGACCAACGGCTTTACGTGCCTTCCGAAGCACGGAGAAGCTCGAGATGATAAATGTTTGGTCACCCATCCCATGACCGGCCTTTGCGAAAGTTGCTTAACCTCAGCACTCGCAGACCGGGCGCGTTAACCACTGCGCCATCGAGCTCCTCATAATATTTTATTGTCATAATATTTGGACCTTTGGTTTGAACTAAATGGCAAAAGAAAAGTCCCTAGAAAAATTTTAGATGTTGTTTAACTTAACCTTATAACCAGTCTTATTGATTTTCGATCGATAGGCTTGTAGGAAGGTTAGTTACCTTTTACGAGTATGTCATTAGTCAGTATTCAATTATTAATCGACTTATAAAGAAAAATAAATTTTCATCCCACCATCTCGGAAAGAGTATTTTTGCTCTTCGATATCTGAGTGCAAAAGCCGTTTTTATCCCCTAGAGGATAAAGTAAATTGAATTTAGAACATCGTGTGCACTAAGTTTGTGAATTCAAAACATCATTAAACCTATTTGCTTCTACCTCCATGGTGCCCAATTTATCAGTACTGTAGCAACCGAGACTCCTTGCTCGGGCATATTTACTGGCAGCCACCGTGGCCTGCATTAAAATATAGTAGAAGAGAAAAAAGAACATCGCGGACTCGGTGATGGGTCGCGACGACGAATTGATTGTTATTATTTCATGTTGAAAGTAATATAAATATTTAAAGCTATTTATTATTATACTATTTATCATTATTATTCGATACAACCCCCCGTTCCTTAAGTAACGACCCAGCGGGGTGTTACAGTACACAAGTTACTAACACCAACATTACAGTACCTAACAAAAATATTACACTTAGTAACTGTAGCAACGTTACTTTAAATTTTTCTTAATTATACCTAAGTATTGTTTGTTATAATTTAAAGATTATTCTGTAATACTTACCTTTCATAATGTAGTAGTTAATACCTAAACTGAAATAAAAGTATCTTGTGATTGTAAATGTTTTTTGCATTTAGTCATTTCCTCGCTGAGGTGGGATGAAAAGTTAGGTGTTGCACTCGAGTGCAAAGATTTTTCACCTGGTGCTCTTTTGATTCCCTCGCTAACGCTCAGGATTCTAATTTTAGAATCACTCGCTGCGCTCGTGATTCAATTTTAGAATCCTTCGCTTGCTCGGTCATTAAAATTGAGCACGCGGTTAAAAAACAACTTTGCACTCTTGTATAACAAATAACTATTGAATGAGCCCAAGTACCCACAGAAGTTTCAACTTCACTGCGACATAAGGTTGTATTCTAACAAGACAAACGTTTATGTAGGTTGTGTGTGTAAAGATTTTTGTGCGTATATTTTATAAAGTGCAGTGTATTTACTAGGGATGCGCACCGCAGTAAGTAAATGTAGGTAAAAGTTAAATGTTGCGGAATTTTAGTTAAGGTAAATGTTGAGCAACTTGTGTATTAGTATGGTTTTTAACCCTTTGCCATTATGACGACCTCCTTGGTCGAGTGGTTTGTACACCGGTTTCCACGGTGTCGCCGTCTCTGAGGTCCCGGGTTCGATCTCCGGTCGGGTCAATTTAGAAATTATTGTTTTTCTAAATTGCCTCGGATCTGGGTGTTTTCTATGTATAATAAATAAGTATGTATTTAAGTATTTTAAGTATGTTTATCCGTTGTCTAGTAACCATTTAACGAGTTTCATAACGAAGCTTCCCTTGGGCTAGATAATTGGTGTGAGTGTAGAAAAAACAAAAAAAAAAGCAAAAGAAAAAATTATAGGTAGAGAAGAAGCTATTTACCCGAATGTCTTTGAACCCGACCTTTCTACATGCCAGGTCAGCTGTACTGACATTTTGCAGGCGCAGTTATATCCAACTTGGTTAATACCTACTAAGAAAACCTCTTCAAAAACTAAACGATAAAATGTCACAAAAAGGCTTTTCTTTAATTTCTTTAAACATTCCATTTTTCTTCTAATCGACGAAGCAACTAGACAGTTTACAGAAATTAAGCAAAAACAAACCTTAGAGGTGCCCTCGAGTTTTTCGCTTTTAAAGTTACGTCGACACACTTGGTGATATCTGATAACCCCTAGAAAACCTTCTGCATGTGACTTGAGATTTCAGGCAAAAATAATATCTAAGTGCTACGTATATTAAACCACTGAGTTATTGCCTCGGTGACATTTACTAAGCTCCTACTTCCCCCTCAAGATCCAACTCCTTTTTCAAGGCCGACAACGCATCTGCGATTACTTTGGTTTTGTGGTTGTCCATGGGCGGCGGCGGCGGCGGCGGTGATTACTTTCCATCAGGTGACCTGCCTGCTCGTTTGCCTCCTTTTAATATAAAAAATATATATACGTGAAGTAGCAGTATTCCCGTAAAATTAAAAAAAACAATGAGTAGTAGTCATATTGTTACTAACAGAACAAGAAAAACTACACATTGAGTCTTGGTCACTCGAACAAACATTCCAGTATATTCTCAAGAGCCAAATTACAAATATACAAAGAATAAGCTTGGAATATATTTCCGTGTTTGGTTTTGTTCATGTACCTAATCTTCAAATCTGATTAGACTAAAAAAGACAACTAGGCTCCAACTAGCGTGGTCATCACTAGCCGGTAGCCAGCAAAAACGTACGACGTTCAAGAACGTTTAAAAATTTAAAGTGGCGTCTCCGGCGACATACATCGCAAGTCGTGCCGATAAAGATCCCCGCTCGTGCGGCGCTTTCTTTACTCGGTACGCGCTACTTCGTGATCTACATACTGGGGACTTACTGCGGGACGGAGTGACCTTACCATAATCTCATACCCATCTTTTTAGGGTTCCGTAGCCAAATGGCAAAAAACGGAACCCTTATGGATTCGTCATGTCTGTCTGTCTGTGCGTCCGTATGTCACAGCCACTTTTTTCCGAAACTATAATAACTATACTGTTGAAACTTGGTAAGTAGATGTATTCTGTGAACCGCATTAAGATTTTCATTAAGATTTTCACACAAAAATAGAAAAAAAACAATAAATTTTGGGGGTTCCCCATATTTAGAACTGAAACTCAAACATTTTTTTTCATCAAACCCATACGTATGGGGTATCCTATGGATAGGTCTTCAAAAATTATATTGAAGTTTCTAATATCATTTTTTTCTAAACTGAATTGTTTACGCGAGAGACACTTCCAAAGTCCCCCCCCCCCTGTAACTTCTAAAATAAGAGAATGATAAAAGTAAAAAAAATATATGATGTACAATACCATGCAGACTTCCACCGAAAATTGGTTTGAACGAGATCTAGTAAGTAGTTTTTTTTAATACGTCATAAAGTACGGAACCCTTCGTGCGCGAGTCCGACTCGCACTTGGCCGGGTTTTTTTGTTATACTAGGTAAAATGTTTGTGTCGCCCCTAGCCCCAATGTATGCACACTGGGGCTAGGGGCGACCCCGGGTTATGTGGGACGGGACTCTCCTCCTTTCCCTTCGTCCAGTCACCAAAGCGCGACGATGAAAGAGGAGATGAATTTCATTGAAATTTTACTGAATTACAGCAAATTTAGGAGCTCCATATTCAACTATTGCTAATCAGTTGCTGACCCTTGTTTCAATTGATTAAGGGAAAAAATGTTGAAAACTGGTCACTCTTACAAAACGTACACGTAGGTAAATTTCATTCATTCATTAGCGATACTACGATACTGTAAACTTAATGCCACAATTTTTTTTATTTATTTACAATTTGTTTATATAAGGTCACATTTTATCAACTGCAAATATGTTGAGGATAAATTCAACAACATTATATAAACTATTTTTATGAAAAACCTTAAATTTTTATACGCTAGTTTTCAAGAAAAACGCCAAAAGACGTTTCGATTAAAAAGAAAAATAAAGCACTTTCGTTAGTTTTAATTCAAAGGAGCCGAAACAGAGAGACCGCAATGCCTTCACCGACACGTGCCCCTAGTTTCATTCAAAAGAGCCGACAGAGAGGCCGCTCTTAAAAATACTACAATTTTTGTGTCAGGAAAAGTAAAAAAAAATAAATAAATTTTTTTTTAATGCTAGGGCCTTATTTCTCTGATATAATTAGATGTTTTGTCAAAATATTTGCAGTTGATAAAAAGTGACCTTATATTACAGTCACCGGGAGAGTTTAGCTACGAATCGAGAGGAAGGGAACATTCTTAATTTATAAATGGGTTGTATTTAATCGATCACCAAACTAACCTAACCTAACCCACAAAAATACTAAGTTAGCACCTAAAAATACAAAGTTAGCACCTAAACTACTATTTAGATGCTAACTTAGTATTTTAGGTGCTAGCCTACTATTTTTTTGTGGATCAATTTATTATTTCTCTTTATAAACCAGTATGATAGTTAACGTATCTGGTTCAAAAAGCACCTCAGTCACAATAACTTTGGCTTTTATAACGGGCGCGAAACTGCATTAACAAACATTAAAAAAACTACCGAGTGGTACGTAATCCTTAATTACGTACAACTTAGCACATCAAGCAATTTTAAAACTGAGGTTAATCTAAACGCTTTAATTAATGTTGATCAAAGCAATGTGGGGTCTACATTACCTACCCTCATGTCGTAAAGTGTCTGGCTCTACCAGACCGTTAATGTTGGTGTGATATTAGGTACATACAAAGTAGGGACATAATAATAATAGGCCACAGTAATTAATAAACACGTACAGACCTACTTACCTAGATTAACTTTTCCATACAAAAGCACATAGGTATCTTCTATAAATTAATACGTGAAGCAATTTCTTTGGATTCCTTTAATTGCGCGCATGAGTGTGAGATTTGGCATGGTTAAAGTTTATATGAAGTAGATCTCACGAACGTTAAATTATATCCAGCTAGGTAGGTCCAACTTCAGCAAAAAGGTCAATCGTCGAATCCAATTAGGCTGGGCAGCGTTTGGTAAGGTACGAAATATCGTTTTGTCCGATTTACCGCAGTGTCTCAAGACGAAAGTCCACCAGTGTGTGTTGCCAGTGATGTCATACGGGACTGAGACGTGGTCGCTCACTACGAGATTCATAAAAAGGCTCAAGGTCACTCAAAGAGCAATGGAGATGACTATGGTCGGGGTTTCTCTGCGTGATCGAATCAGAAATGAGGAGGTTCGCAGAAGAACAAAGGTAACCGACATAGCCCGAGGAATTGCTAAGCTCAAGTGGCAGTGGGCAGGGCACATTGCTCGCATGAGTGATGGCCGCTGGGGCGGAATAGTCCTTGAGTGGCGACCGCGTACCGGAAAGCGCTGTGGGCAGGCCTCCAACAAGGTGGACGGACGATCTGGTGAAGGTCGCGGGAAGCCGCTGGATGCGAGCAGCACAAAACCGGTCGTTGTGGAGATGAGGCCTTTGTCCATTAGTGGACGTCTTTTGGCTGAGATGATGATGATGATGATGACTATTATAATGTCTTTTTTAATTTTCATATTGATATCAGAGGTGTTTATTAATAATTATGACATCTATATATAAAGGTCCAAGAAGGCGGGGACTTAAATTTTTTATTCTATAGTATTTATATCTAGTCTTTGAAAACTTAAAAAAATTCAATAAGGGTATCGCTTGTTTTTATCTACAACTTCATGCTTTTTAGTGGGCGTCGATTATAAAAATGACATCTGTTTTAAAATTCAAGATGGCGGACGTGATTTTTTTAAAAGAAGTAAATATGGATATCGTTTTTAAGGTTTTCGTGGTGCCAAAGTCACAGTGACATCTATTTCGAGATCCAAAATGGCTGACAAGACCTTAATTGGTCGCGTGAGGTGTCACACATCCCAACACATGTTTGCATGCTCATAACTTCTTAAAAAATTAATTTAGCGCGCTGTTTTTCCAGTTAGCTTCATAAACGCGAGTAACAATCATTAATAAGTCGCGAACAGCGCTCAGTTGTGGACAGCTTGGCTTAGAGAGCGTGTTTGGAGTGCACGACACCCCAGGTGACTGTTTGTGTGGTCTAAATTCCAGGTCAGTAATTGATTGTTAATTTTATTATTTATGCTTTAAAATATTGTAATTTGACAAAAAATAAGTTTAACTGATATTGAACAAGTTTAACTAAGTTTAATATTATGAAATTTTTGAGGTCATGTTGTGTTTTTTGTTTTAGATTAGGTGTAAAATGTCACGTGAACTAAATGATCCGCAAATATCGCCGCTATTAGAAGAAGAACAAGAGAAATAGAAAGTAACATCATCGCAAAATATTTAAAATATAAAGGTAAGTCTGCTGTATAACATATCAAAAGACCGACAGTAAATAATCTTCACCTTAAAAAGTTATCGCCATTTTTAATGGAAAAAAACAGAAATCAAATCGATAGTGTCAAGCACTATCGACGTTTACATAAACTTGCCGTCAGACTTGTGCACTCGACAAGTTATCCCTGTGTGTGAATTTATTAGTGTGCGTCTAGTTTATGATAGTGTTTATTTTGTCGTTTGCGTGCGTAGCGACGTCATTGAAAAATGCATCAGTGAGAAACTATATTTGTGTGCGTTACCTCGTCCCCCGCAGAAAATGACAGACTTTTTTTCATAAAAATTAGTGCGTATGGCCTCTCCATTTGGTTTAATGCTCTAAGCTTACATACCAACAGTGCAAGTTAAATAAAAGCTTGTAAAAAACACTAAAGACAGGGCTGTGTAGGCTAAAGCCCTTTGCTATTTTTTGTATTAGAGAAAACCATAGCAACTCAAGTGTCACCACTGTTACTGTCAGCAAAGAGAATTTAACACTAACTGTCAGTAGGTTTTGGGTATCAGTCACCTACTACGTGATATTGGCGGAATTGTGTTCGGCTGTAGACACAACTATAACGTAGTGATTACTTGCTCAGTGGACACAACACCATAAACACAACATTATCACAAAACATGCCATAAAGAAGAACTTTTTCGCTTGGGTCGAGCTTATTTTGCTGCGAAAAAGTAGTTATAAAGTGTTTATTATAATATTTCTATTAAGTGCTGACTACCGTAAAGTAAATGGATGAAATAGCAAAACCATTGCAAGATTTGCAAGAAAATAAAGAAATACAGATGGATATTAATGAAATCGTAACAGTAGCAGGTAATTTAGAGTAATTATTTGTTAATATATTATCATAATTATCCCATATTAATAGTGTTTAGTTTGTTTTTTATTCACGCTAAAGCGAAGCAACTGATCGACATGATTTTTGAACAGGAAAACATCTCATTTCGAAAAAAAAATATTGAATACCTACTTACCTACTTACTACCTATATTTTATTTTATTATAATTCAATGAGAAAAATCCGCACTCACAAGTATTAAAAGCCTCCTCACATTAAACAACACATAGGATTCAAAACAGGGCTACCAAACCAAGTATTGTTTAGTAAGTTTTTTCCATAAAGATAAATTGGTTGTGGTAATGCAGATAACATTATCAATAAAAATTTAGTTACTTTTTTGTTAACTAATGCGATTTTACAAGTTTATTTACCAGTAAAAAAGCTACACAGGTAACGATACCAAGCACAACAATATCTTCGTTTGGTAGAAGTATTGTAACCTAATTTTAAACAGTATTCAAAGCCCTGGTCCAAAACATCAGAAAAACAAATTGTATTAAGAATCAAATTAAATAATTATACTTACATGTTTTGTCTAAACTAAGCCATTTTTACTCTCTATGGCTAATCATTTTTTTATTCTTTCCAGATGCAGAAGACTCAACACAGAAATCAAGTGATATTCATCCTCAAACTCTTTCTATTTTACGAAAAACTTTAGAAATATGTAGAATAGAAAGTGAGAGTAATAAATTAATTATTCCTTTAGAAAACTGCGAAGGAAGAGTAAAATTATACACAGGCTATCCCATCACTGTGCTACCAAAAGGAGATGTAGAACCTGATGACAGTACATTTAAAAACTTTGATATCTCTGAACGCATAACTCTCACTAAAATCTTTTATGAATTTTACTCAGAAAAAAAAACTCCTTCTTATCAGGATGTATATAAGATATTGAGTAATGTACTTGAGCTACCTGATTACAACCAGTTTTGTTTACAAATGTATTTATTGGGTTTTCGTTATATGCCAACTGACATTGGGTGGATGATATCTGAAGATCCAAAGTTAAAATTTCATAGATTCCATTACTTAAATAAAATAAGGAAATATAGAGAAGAAAATAAAATAATTTGTTACTTTAATGAAAAAATTATAACTGGCACAGGTGCAGTTAAAAATGTGAACAAGCAATTAAATGATGACCAAGTCATTCCTGATGGATTAGTTTTTCTTAGTGCTATAGCTCATAAAGAAGTAAAAAGCTTCTTGATTTGCAATAAATTATCAAAGGATCTGCTTAAAAAATGGTATCTTTCTGTCCTCTGTAAAGAATTAAAACCAGAGACTGTTATTATTTTTGAGGATAACAAACTTCATGGTGAACTAGCCCAAAAAACAATAACACAACATCATTCTAAACAAGAAATGCTTAGGTGGCTCAGGCTTAATAATGTTCCATGTAGTGATAATATGCACAAAGTGGAACTGTATGAATTAACCCAGAAAATACCAAAAGATAATATGTCTTATGATGTTGACCAAATATTTAAAGCATATGATCATAAGGTATTGCGATTACCTTTCAAATGCAATAATTTGTCAATAACTGAACTGATGTGGAACGAATTTGAAAATGTCTTTTCAGTCCCATCATACTTTTCAGAACAACCATCTGTCATAAATGACCAAATAATTTCAAAAATAAATATTTTACTTAAAGACAGGTGGGAAGCATATGAGAAAACCATCATTGATTGGGAAAATGAAATGTTTAATGTAGATTTAATGTCTGAAACTGTACTGGATAAATCATTCACATTTAATGTAGAAAAAATTGCACTACACTATCCTAACATATTTTAATAAATGTTTTTAATAAGTATTTGTGTTTATTTATTTTATCTGTATTTTAAAAGCTTTATTTATTATTTGTACTTTCCAATTAAGTAAATAGAATAATAAATTTATTTAAGCTATGCTAAAGTGTGTACGTTGTTAATTTGTTATGCCAAACAACTGAATGGATTTTACTTGAAAATTCTCATAACGAGTCCAATGCTCTGACCGCTGAGCTCTTTGAACATCCTTTGACTACAAAAGTTTAAGAAAATAAATTTAAAAAAACTTTTGAGAAACAAGCTTTTATTACGAAATAAAATTATGTACAGCCACGAGCATTAACATTAAGAAAAATCTTTAAAGAATTTTTTTTTATATATTATTTTAACCGCCTGTGGTGTAGTAGTTAAGATCATAGACCCAGTGTTCGATTCCCAGCATGCACGTTTTACTCGGTTTGGTTAATAGTATGGGTCTCGGTATCCCAGGCTGAGATTAAGGTAATCAGTAACTACGAAGTAGGTATTTAAACTGCATGCGCCAATCGAATTTGCTACTTCCATATTTTAGTGACAAAAGGTAGTACTTATCAATAAATGGATTAGATTGAAATAAAATTTACATCTCCGAACTTATCGCGACAAGGCTTTAGATTCTTTCTATTAAATTGATAAAGAATTATAAATAATAAGACGTAAATTTTGTATTACTTAGTATTACTGCGTAGTGATGACTTGATTTTAATGATGAAGGCCGTGGCAGTGGGACTGTTTTAAGCTTTTTACTTTAGACACTTACTAAATATAGGTATAGGTCGCGCCAAACTTCTAGTCCCCTCTGAAGTTGCTTCGTTGCGCAGCTGTACAGTCAGGCTCTACCGCTCGTCCCCGCCTTCGCCCTACTAACGCCTATTTTTTACTACTGCGACGCGAATCGCGCCAACTTCAGAGGGGACTTTTTGAGGGGAAATTTGGCGCGACCTATACCTACCTGTTACATCACACACATCACCACCTCATTTATGTCCCCACTACTGGGGCACGAGCCTTCCCTATGGACAGATAGGGAGAACGGGCCACAAACCACCACACGGGCCCAGTGCGGATTGGTGGTTGTTAACGACTGCTAATGCAGCCGGGACCAACGGCTTAACGTGCCTTCCGAAGCACGGAGGAGCTCGAGATGATAAATTTTTGATCACCCATCCGATGGCCGGCCTTTGCGAAAGTTGCTTAACCTCGGCACTCGCAGACCGGGCGCGTTGACCACTGCGCCATCGAGCTCCTGTTACATTGTGCATGAAATGAAGCATACCAGCTTCCCTTTGTGTAGTAGGTAGGTATCTACCTAAACACCAACTGGTCCATATGGACAAAACGATGACATTATAATTATGTAGGTCGCTAATTACGACCTAATATTAACTTAAGTTGTTTATTAATGTAGGTAGGTATGTTGTAGATAGATAGCCATGTAAAGACAATATATAATTTTTTTAGAGAAAGACTCCGTGTGGCGTGCATTATCTCTCGAATGCAGTTCAAGAAGGATTTCATACTGCTCGAGAACGCTGAAGGCTATAAATCCGCGCAAAGCCCTCTCAATAAAAACTGCGATTTCCTCGAATACACCTGCACTAGGCATATTCATTCTTTTGCAGGAATTTAAAAGAAAATTTTGAGCTTTGAGAGTGTCTTTCTACTTTGCTTTGAGTTAGACATTTTGGTAATAATAAAGAAACAACTGCTGTCGTCACGGGCTGACTGATTAGTCATTGATGGTAATTAGCTTATGTTAAACCCGATAAATAAGTCGTTTTATTAATTTATTTAAACTTTTATTTATATAGATAGCTCGGCAAATTACTCCATCCCACCTGATATTTGGTGGAACATAGTCCAGACGCGAAAATTACTGGTGCAGCGTGAAAACAAACATAGCATCAGTAAACCTCAATCTGCCGGCCCACAAGGTGCTTCTTCACGCCTCTTTTGAAGGACCCCATATCATAGGAAGGAAGGAAAACGTGTGCTGGTAGACTATTCCATCTTTTGGAGGTGCGACAAAGAAACGATTTACCAGATTTATTTGTGCGCGATGGAATATTTGAGACAGTGAAGTGGTCACTCCGAAAAGCAGCACGTGTACTCCTATGAAGGAAGGGAGAAAGTGGGATGAGGCCAAAAAGCTCTTCAGAGCACTCGCCATGGTCTGAGTGACGCAACATCTCTATGCAATTGCAGAGATTCGAGAGTATTTGCGACTTCTGCATTGCCGATAATGCGTTCAGCGCGACGAAGCTGCAATCTGTCCTAGGCATCGAAAAGGTACTTTGCGGAACCGTCCCAGATGTGCGAGCAATACTCCACGCAAGACTACCTGTGTCTTGTACAAAAGGCACAGCTGGTCCAGCGTAAAGAATCGCCGCACTCTTATACCGAGTTTTCGTGAGACTGTTTTGATCACGCCTTCGATGTAGTCCCTTTGGTTCAGATCGCAGCGAATCGTCATACCGAGCATGTTGATACTGCTCTGCAGGTTTAGAGATGTACCCTGAAAATAAGGACGCACGGACATCATACCGCCTGATTTTAAAATCGGTCATTGTGTGGTCACAATGAGAAATTGTAGGTGGCTGTGCATTGCAGTTATCGATTCGGGAGTATGCCGCAAAGAGTTTGGCCAGAAGATCGACCTTCTCCTGTGGCTTGTGAGCTAAAGTTTCATCAGGACATCTTAATGGTTGCAGCGAGGGTTGGCAGCAGTTCGATTGCGCCGCTTTGGCCAGACGCCAGTACTACGGCTACCCGTAGGATGCGTCAGTAGTTCTTGGCCGACCCGTGCTACGCGCTGGGCATCCGCTCTAATGTAAGCTCTTTTGCAGGACTTAGTGGCATTATTATAGGCAGCAGTCTTTCACGGGCCCGTCGCTTAATAGAACTGCCTGGTCTCCGTTGCACTATCTTGTCAGACTTACGTAAAGTAAATAACCTATAACTGCCTATAATAGCCTATAACTGTCTAACTGCTGGGCAAAGGCCTACATCATTGAAATCAAATCATCGCTACAACTGAGTGGTAATGGCTTAATCACCACGCTTGCCAAATACGTGTTGATGATCACAAACCAAACACTTCGGGTCTTGAGGCGGTCGGGGAAAGAGTAACACACAAACACAGATGGCTGTATCTCCCCGGTAGGCTTATTTATTACCGATCTCTAAGTGACAGTCGCAATCGCGATAGTTTACAATTAATCGCTACCAAAACACAAATTCGTATTACGGAACGTATAACGCTACGATAGCGCCACAAGCGAGCGATTGACAAAATAAAAGTGCATGATGACGCTATAAAATAGACCGACCGATTGTAGCAACCGCAACTACATAGTAGGTAGCAGTCGCATTGCCATTGTGCAGTTAGCAACTGGTTGCTTTTTTTCGGTAATAAGCCTGCCGGCACAGATTAGTTAATTGCCGGGCCCTCTGAATGCAAGCATAGATTTGACTAGATTTCAGTGTTGCGATCTCTACTATATAGTTAGTTTATGGCAACGCGACTGCTACTAGTTACGGTTGCTACAATCGGTCGGTTTATTTTAGAGCGCCCCGTCTCGTGCACTTTTATTTTGTCAATCGCTCGCTTGTGGCGCTATCGTAGCGTTCCGTAGTACGAATTTGTGTTTTGGTAGCGATTAGTTGTAAATAGTCGCGATTGCGACTGTCACTTAAAGATCGGTAATAAGCCTCCCGGGAGACACAGATGGTTATGTATTACTCTTTCCCCGACCCCCTCAAGGGGAAAGGGTATACCTTCTTAAAACTCCTGCTTTTGCCTTTACATTTTATTTTTATTTTTATTTAAACTTTTGCAACACAGCTATTACATGGCGGACTTAATGCCTGAGGCATTCTCTACCAGTCAACCATAGGGTGGTGCAGAGATAACATTGGCAGGTGCAATTTATTTGTATCATAAATGAATTAAGTGAAAGTAAGTATATAATACATGCATAAATATTATTTATACATAAACATATAATAATGTGTATTGTAAATACATAAACTACAATAAATAAACATACATAAAATACATAATTCTATATAATAGGAAGTTATTGAGATGATTCTGCCACGATTCTATCAAACAAGAGCTCGCGGACTTTCTTTTTAAAAGCGTCACGACTCGTAGCCATCCTGATTTCGAGAGGCAGCGCGTTCCACAGGAGAATGGATTGGATGTGAAAGGAAGAATGAACAAAGCCAGAAGTATGAGCGGGACAGAGAAGGAGAAGATTATTTGAGGACCGGAGATTTTTACTATGAGAGGATGCCGGACATGCCGTCAGTATGATTCGAGACCGATGTAAACAATCACCGGAGTTCACCTCAGCAGAAAATACCTACTTAAATTACATTTGGCATGTAAACACATATTGCCGAATAAATAAAGATGGAAGGTTACGGGATGTTTCGTTGCGGTTTATTGTTACAATATTATATGTTATAAAATTTCATTTAAACACACTGTAGCTGTTTGGTGGATGCCTCAGACAGCAATTTCAACATCACTAAACTTTGTTTGGGGGTGGCGAGACACTTAAAGGGTTCCCCAAGCCCTGTGATCGAAAAACCATCAGATTTTTTCTAGAGGTTCCACGCACGGTTCCAGAGAATGGTTCCACGCACTACATAGTGCGTGTCTCCGTTTCCTACTAGAATCTCCGAGAGGTTCGGATCTGTGCGGGAGGAACCCGAAGGCGCATCTAAAGGCTAGGACCACGGCTCGAGTTGACCGGTTCGTGGGGGTGGGGAGAAGCGCTCAGGTGGCCCAGGTACATGTACCCGGTCTATACCGGGTCTCTATAGTGCGTGTGAACCGAGTGAAAACTAACGGGTCATTGTACACTTGGTAGCTATAGCGGCGGGCGCATCACTGCAAACGGTACAAAATGGCGTTTTTTGGGTATGTTTGTAGATTCAAGGCATGTAGTAAGTACCTACACAATCATAATGGGGAGCTTTATTTATCACACTTTAGAAAATGGTGATAAAGCCAAATGTGCACTTTAGTTTCTGAAACTATTGTTGTTTACGTCAAAATGTCAATTATTTTAAAGTCTGATATTTTGACACCGTTTTTTGCCGAGTTCATTGTCGGGGATATAGCTCAGTGGCAGAGCAATCGACTGCAGATCGATAGGTCCCCGGTTCAAATCCGGGTGTCCCCTGTTTTTTGTTAATTAATATATTTTTTTATACTTTTAAAAACTATTTTTCAAATAGGACTATATATAGGTATTATCTCATATATAAATCATAGATACAGCATAGATAAATTAAATTAAACTTTTAGAGTAATTATTAACGGTATTCTTGTTAGGGTAATGGCACTCGATTTCGACAGGACCCAGCACTTATGTCACAAGATACCACGATTTTTTTTAAGGTATCCGCTATTTCGGTAATAGCTCTGTTGCTTGCGTCATCATCACGACGATATCACGAATGTACTATTGTTATATATTATATTATATGTTATTTTATCAGGGAAGTCCCTTTGGCGTTTAAACTATGTTTAGCTCACATAGGCGGGTACCTACGTGTATCTATTCTGTAACAACAGAATTAATGTTTTAATTGTTGATATTATGAATGTTGAAATTCAGTATCAATCCCACACAAAATATACTTACCTACCTACTAGTATTAGGAATAATATAACAGGAAGGTAGGCGCATTTAAAGTGTTCTGACATAGGTACCTATCGTGTGTGGCACCGAAATAGCAATGTGTATACTATTACTTATTCTATGGCAATGTCGATTTGTACATGACTTCGCTGTCTTCGTAAAAGTTAGTCCAACAAAAAGGCTAGGAGACATTTATAAGGCCAAGTTGGTAAGCTACCTGAGTCATGCGATGGTGTGAATATTGCCAGGTCACGCGACAGAGATCTTTCAATAAAGTAACTTTCAAAGAACATTTAAACATCAAATCTTAATAATATGGGTACCTACTGCTACCTATGTACCCTATTAGGTAGGTACGTAAATAAGTGAAAACATTTCTAAATACCCATCATCCCGCCTTAGATCAATAGATAAGCCCGATTTAGTTGCTCAAAGCTAACCAGCATTACCTCATTAAAAAGGGATCTTATGAACGAAAAATGTAACAAACAAATCGGTTCTTTTGTATAAAATTATTTGTATGCAAATGACCTCTTTTTGTACATCTTCGCCGGCACATACATATGGTATTACAAAGAAAATAAAGAACAATTTGTGATCCATCCTTTGCAACAACGTTTTATAATCTCTTCATCCAATAAGCCTCGAAGCCAATTTCGAATAAAGAGTGAGCAGTTAAAGCCAAGGTAAAAACACGTTCTCGGCGGCGGCGGAGGGCGGCGGGCGGCGCGCTAAGCCACGTACTTTTCATGTAAATTTTAAGCTGTCGGGTTTTTGCGAGGATTCCGCCCCCAAATCCGAATTATTGAGACAATTTTCGGCCGAACTGTGGACAGTCACGCGTGTGCTAATTTACTCGCCACTTGACAAGTGTTGGCTAAGAGTGCAACGGCAACGTTGATTATTTTCAAACTGAAAATAGCAATTGAACAGATTGGAAGGGAGTTTTGCCCGTATACCGATGCTACGATGGTGTGATGGCTAGATCACAAGAGACTGTTGCCCGAATACCGAATGCCACGATGGTGATAGCTAGGTCACGCGGACGCGACAGTGATCTTTCCCTTTGTGACTAATTAGACCCCCAACCAAAAACCAACTAAGCTATTAGCAACTTTCAAGAAATATAAAAACGACAAATACTTTGAACTTAAGCAAGTAGCCTATGTTTACTATTTTAATTTATACCGAAAATGGTAATCGCACTTAGAAGAAAACTACTTGCTTCATTAGGTGGCAATGGAACTTGTGATGGAACTCTGGTCCTAGATAAGGTATCTCAACAGATTTTTTCATAGTTAAAAATTAAAAGAAAAGGCCACAAGATTGTGTGTGTGTCACGATTGATCTGTGAAATTGCGAAGATTCCCAGATTGTGAAAGTTCGTAGGTACTTCAAATTCCACTTTGGGTATGTCTTCTTTTTTGAATTGATCCAGAAAACAGTTACCTTCTCAGTTATGTTACTTTGTTACGGCTGTAAACAGTACAACATTATTCTACATCAAAGATTTGACGTTTTCATTTCTGTGTACCTATTACCTAACCCATTTACCACGGGAATGTTATGTACATTTACTGTCACCACAACGCTGATCAAAGGGAAACAGTTTCTAGCAATTTAAGAAAGAGAACTAATGATGTGTATTGTAAAATGAGTTACGTTACCAAGTCCACATTAATATTCCAACTTACCTAATAATACTTGGCACGGGAATTCGCGTTAACCATTTTCCCGCAAAGTGGTTGTTCAACAGAAAAAGTTAGCAAATTTGTCCCGCCCGAGGCACACATTATCTCTGCTAATATTACATTATAAATGGTTGTGATTTAACCGAAGCCGTGTCTGCTGAGGCCACGCTTTTGGATACTTTTGTTGGTTATTTTTTGTCGTATAGGTATAAATGATTGCACAATTTATAAAATGCGCTAGCGTAAGATAAGTTGAACTGCAAAATATAACGAAGTAACTGACGTTTCTCTGCAATGTGCTTGGTATGTATAGGGCTTATTCAAGGATCGTCCAGCTCGCTTCCACCATATTTTCTTACAGGTTTGACAAGCCCATTTCTTCCTTCAACAAAATACTTTGTTATGTGGTATAGTTTTCTTTTTACACCTCTAAAAGATGAAATAGTCTATCAGTACACGTTTTCCTTCCTTCCTATTAAATGGGGTTCTTCTAACGAGGCGTACAGACTTGTTGGCTGACATGAGGGTGACTGTGCTGCGTGGTTTTCACGCTGCTCCATTTGTCTTCACGTCTAGACTGTATTTCTACTTATATCAGGGGGGTAACCACGAGCTCTTATAACAGTATTATTGCAGTTGTGAAAACGAGACGCGTGTAGCTGCCACAACTGCAATAATACTACTATAAGAGCTCATAGTCATGGGCCAAGTGGAGTGGAGTAATTTGCCGCAATAATTTAAAAAAATGGGTTGACAGATTCATCATCAGCTCATTATGTCCCCACTGCTGGGGCACGAGCCTTCCCTATGGATGGATAGGGAGAACGGGCCATAAACTACCACGCAGGCCCAGTGTGGATTGGTGGTTGTTAACGACTGCTAATGCAGCCGGGACCAACGGCCTTACGTGCCTTCCGAAGCACGGAGGAGCTCGAGATGATACATTTTTGGTCACCCATCCGATGACCGGCCTTTGCGAAAGTTGCTTAACCTAAGCACTCGCAGACCGTGCGCGTTAACCACTGCGCCATCGAGGTTGACAGATTACAGTCTCCAAAAATGGACATCGAAAATAGATAGGGTACTAATTTTAAAACGGGTAACCGTACTGAAATTCAAAAGTTAAAGACTCTGGTCTGGTTAAAGAATTCTGGCACACTGCACGCCTACCTACCAAACTGGGAACTAAAACACAGCAGCGGCTATAGTTTTCTTTGAAACGTGCAAGCAGTTCCGAGGCATGGAGGATTTATTCCTTTCATTTTTCTTGGAGTGTTAGAAAATCCCTCTGTGCTCGATGCTCTTGTCTGCACTCGTTATAACACACTTTGGGTAAACTGAGCATTCGTACAGCTTTAGACAGAGGGTGCCGAATAACGTGCATCAGTTAGACGGCTTAACGTTTTATTTCTTCACTGTTATTGTTGGTTTTATCCATAAGCGCATAAAAATAAATATTTTTTAAAGAAAACTGCTTTAGTATAGACATGACTGTAACATTTTTAAATATGGCCAGTGTAATTCGGCTGAACCGTTCGGCTACTTAAAAGGTATGCTTTGGATAGCAGCTTGCATAAGCCATGTTCATTATTTTATTTAAAACTAGCTGACCCAGCCGTCTTTGTACCGCTTATTTGACAGTTTCTATGACAACAAAAAAAAACAAATCGTTAAATAGTTTACGCCTGAAAGGGTATCGCACAAACAAACAAACTTACTTTCGCATATTAAGTTAGGTTACAGTCAGAATAGTTAGGGTATAAACTCTGATTTAGACACACATCTGCTTATAAATTGTAACCCTGTAAAGGCCATTCCAATCCTATCCAAACTACTCGGAGAATCTAGTAGAGTACGGAAGCACGCTTGTTTTGATCGTGATCAAGCAGTGTGGTTTGAGGAACCTTTAAAGTTTCTCACCGCCCCCAAAAAAGTTCGGTGACGCTATGAAGGCCTTTTACAGATAACAACAAACACTCTCCTAAAAATTTTTGAGCTTATCATCAAATCAATCTTTTTTTATATATTGATTCAACCTTTTTTGAATAAAATCGGATTGACCTTTCAAACATGTGTCAAAATAAAATGTAATTTAAATCAAAAGCTCTAAGAGTAGGTATTGATATCAACTTCGAAGCAAATCAGCGCCAAAATAACTTTCTACCCCTTTTTAACCCCGTTGGGGGATGAATTTCAATAAAATACGAAACACGTCTTCCATCAATTCTGTTAAAAAAGGTTTAGACACAATTTTAAGTAGATTGGACCAATCACATTGTCCCATACAAACTTTGCCCCTCTTTTTCACCCCCTTAGGGGTAGAATTTCGGAAAATCCTTTCTTATCGGATGCCTACGTCATACAAAGAACACACCCTCCAAATTTCAAGTCTCTACGATCAGCGGTTTAGGCTGTGCGTTGATCCGTCAGCCAGTCATTCAGGACGAAGCATTTAGTATAGATTTTCTTTTTACGACAACCAACTGACACTTTCCACTTTTTTTATTTCTGAAACAGAACTGTTTTGTATTCCAACAAAACAGACCAAAGAGATCGGACCTCATACTACAGTACAGCTATGAAACCTTAGCTTAAAATTTAATTGTCGTTTTTAGTATTTTCCGTTACTTATTATTTATGTTTGTCACCGTTTCAACCTTCCCTGAACTTCCACAAATATTTCAAAATCAAAATTAGCCAAATCGGTCTAGCCATTCTCGAGTTTTTAGCGAGACTAACGAACATCAATTCATTTTTATATAATATAGACTAGCGTCCTCCCGCTACTTAGTCTGCTTACACAACCGAAACGTGATTCTGAGGGAGTTTAGTCTTCTTCTATCTTGTCATAATATATAACTTTTATACGTTAAGAAAGCGACCTGCCTGCAAAATTTAAGTTTTCTAGGTTCAAGGGCTGGGCGTTGGTGAGTCAGTAAGTCAGGACTTTTTTTATACTTGTACTTTTATGTAGTACTGATGGAAAGTGCAAATTCTTTATTAAATTACAAAAAGCACAGTACAGAAAAAATTTCTACAGTCTAGAGCATATACATGTTTACAGTTTTACCTCTTATTCCCAATGGAATGAAAACAATGTAACCCTTAACCACTCTTATTACAATTAATATTATTATTATTCTTATTACTATGTAGTAAGTATGAAGTAAAGACAACATTAACATTCGTGTACTCAAACAAATGCATATGTTATAGGGAATCGAGCCGGGGGTTCCCTTTGACGTGGTATGTAGGTACCTAGTACTAGATTACTTTTTCCATTTGACGGCTGAGCTGATATAGCGGTTAGATATGTTAACAGCGATATCTACCTACATATAGTTGGTTTGTTCGACTACCGCTAGATACAAATTTTTGAGTGTTGCAACATTTGTAGCTCAGGGTGCCTAGTGCGAGTTTCATTCGCAATTCGATCACGAGAATTTGTGTGGCAAAATGTTAACTCTTCTCGTAGGTCGCCAGGAGGCGACGCTTCTATGCCATACTCATTTTCATTTTCGTTAACGTAATCGAATGAATACGAATGGTAAACAAAACTCACACTAGGTACTCTGACCAAAATACCAATACGTAAGACGGACGTAGCCATTCAAAAATTGTGTTAGTTTTATATATGAGTTTTCCAAAGGTAAGTAATCAAATCAAAACAAAAACAAAAACAAAAACGACCCGGTCAACGACGGCCCGCGGCGTTGAATGATGAATGAATGAATATTTGTTGAATTAATTGGACGCACACCAGACCAACTGACATTAATGTGGTGGCTCAGGAAAAATACCAGTTTGAAGACTTGGGGGAGGCCATTGCCCAGCTGTGGGACAGCATAGGCTATGGAAAAGAAAAAGTAAACATAATTTTTAATTTTTCTGGCTCTTGGCGTCTCACGGCACGGCAATGGCCCCCTTTTTTTTATTAGTTTTCAATATCTTTGGGGCGGCTTTCCCCAAATCTTTCCACTTTTTTCTTTTGTAATATTAGCCATGAAAACAAATAGAAGATCAAATGCCTATTGGTCGTAAAATATAATGTTTACATTAAAACGAATTGAAATCAAAGCGGAACGCAACACAGTTCTTTCGTTAAGTGTTACGATACTAACTGGTTCTCAACGTCCATTATAAAAATGTATTTTCCTGTTGAAGGCACTTCGAGGACATTTCTTATCTTCACGGTAAAGTAAAGTGCATTGCGAGTTTTAACACATTCGAATAGACATCTCGCGTTTATATTTTTTCTTCTGTCTACGTTACTATAAATTTTAATTTAATTGTAATTCGGAAAATGTTTGAATTTTTATTCCACTTTCATTTCTCGAACCCAGGCGTCTTAGCAATGTAAGTAGATATACGGGTGAGATTTAGAGAGCACAGTCAGTGGTAGCGTACTTGACTACAGATAATTGCGGGTCCAAGTCCCGCTTGTGGTTATTTTTATCGAACTTTATTATCATTCGATTTATAAATAACGTGAGACATTAACATAAGTTCTGGAAAGACCTTCGAAAAATAAATACCAAGGACTTACACACTTACTTATATTTTTTACACACCATTATAATATTCTATCCATCGAATATAGCTGTTATTCCTTACTTATATTTTATCTTTCAGGTTTTGTTATCATGGGCTATCTTCGTCGAGACGTTCGGAGAAAGAACACGTACGTAATTGTATTAGATTTAAGTACTTTCGTAAGTATTTTTTTGATTTTATAATAAGGTAGATTTCTTTTCCTTTTTTTGGCATACTAATACCAAAATGTTTATATGACGAGTAGACTTCTTAGATACCTACTCGTACTTGAACCTTGCGCCAACTTGGGATTTCGGACTCTGAAATCTGTTAGGTAAAATAATTGAGTTGGTAATTTACACAAATGTTTTTCAGTAAAACTGAAAATAGGATTTGATTTGACGCAAGGTAAAAATGGAGCGCCATCGCTTCGGATACGCAATTTCGAAGGTATTGTTATTATAATGAAGCTTCTTACCTTACTGTTAAATGTTCAATTTACTTTAGAAAATCTACATTGACAACAATTTTTTTTTACAATAATTTTATATTTTTATCGTAAAAGTTACTGATTGTAAGTAAACAAGATAAAACAAATACATAAGTAACTAAAATACGATATGATATTTTTGGCTACTTGTGTTCTCCTTGGCTTAGGTGCCCAATTTGCCTACCTCTATGTATATATACAGACTAGCTTTCTGTAGTTTAGCAGCATTATTTAACAGTTTCAAGGTATTATGTTCCAGTAACATTACAGGGCATATGAAGCATAAGAACTGAAGCTCGGTAACTCACTCGTGAAACCCTTAGTGTCGCAGCGTCCATGAGCTTTTGTTGCCGCTTTCCATAAGGCGGGCAAATAGACCTTGATTGACTCAGTTACAAAAAAAAACTAGATAATGTATTTTCCTTAGACTCATCAAGATTAAGAGCTGCTGAAGATGAAGAAACGATCGACCCAAGTCCTGTCCCTTCTGTAAGGACGGATTCGTTCAGTGAGAGCAGGGAGGATGAAAAGCGTCCATACAAGGAAGACTCGAGCAGAGAAGATAAGAATTCGAGCGAAGATGAAAATGATAGTCCTGGTAAAAATTACTATCCTCAATTAATAAATTAATGGAAAAGGCAATCCTTTGTGAAAATTCATGGCATATGTAACACGCTAGTACCGCCTTACCAAAATATATCTACTGGTACATATGCAGATAGAGCAATGAAAGCAGGAAAACATACACACCAAACGACATCTTAGCTTGATAAACAAATAAGTTATTGGACTTAACACTACATATTATTATTCATTATTGTTTGAGCATCCATTTGAAATTAAAAGAAAGCCGCATAGTGTTTGGCATCTTGTATCAAACACGAAGTCATAGCCAAACCTAGTATACTTTTATATGATGATCAATATTTGTAATCATCCAACTATTATTTATAATTTACGTCCATAGTAAATAGTGGCAGATTTCTATTTGATAACAATTTTTTTTTGTTTGGCTTAATTTTATTAATTACCTAAATGTTTAACCATACCTTTGCCATAGTTATAAAGTTATTTCTGTTTGTCTGATGAGCCATGTGCAAGTAAATTGAAGCAGTGGCTGAATGGGCTGACGTCTATAACATGAACTTTAATTGCTCTAAATGCAAATTTATAACATTCAGTCGATCGCGTGCTCCAATAGAATACGCTTACAGTATAGGAAAAGTGCCTATCAGCAGAGTTTCCGAAATTCGTGACTTAAGTTTGGGGTGGTTTGGGATTTATCTCCTAGCGGTCCACCCCGGGCAACGTCTCCACGGTCAAGTAGAAGCGGCTGAAAATCCCCCATAGCGGTGGTAGGGCTCGAAAGGGTCCGCCTGGCTCGCTACCACCTTCCTATTTAAGTCTGACGTCAAGCAGCTTGCTGTGTTCCGTCGTAACATAGTAGGAATGCCAGTGCCTTTGGAGGCTTGATGATGGCTAGCAGTAGCGTCAGAAGAACCGGTCTCGGACTCTGATCAAAGCTGTGCTGGGAAGCTCATCGTGGAGGGTAGCGGGATCCGTGGCACGGATTTTAGCTGTTGGCCGACCACATGCAGTAAGTAGTGCGCTAGCCACGGACAAAGGGCTGCCCCGCCACCTCGCGAAAAATCCTGAAATGGCTCCACCGTGCCAGTTGGCGACTAGAAGGGAGAATCCGGTGTCAATTCCCAGGGGGGCACGGAAGTCCCCGCGGTCTCCACATGAGTTTTTTCATCAGTACATTGAAGATTACGAGTGTCGTGTTTGGTAACTAAACCGTGCCGGGCTGGCTTTTGATACCCCAGCAAAACCACCTCACCTCAATATGAAGCAGAAAGTTTTAAAAAGTAAAGTGAGCATAACGGCTGCATTTCCTCCCAATCAAAGTGCACCTCACAAACATCCGAGGTCTGCACTCAAACCTCCAACCGGTCCACTACCTTCTCGAGACCGAAAAGCCACACTTACTCTTTCTTACTGAGACGAAGATAGCGAAACCGTCGGACGTGGCCTACCTTAAGTATTCCGGCTACTCGCTTGAGCATAAGTTTAAGAAGCAAGCCGGGGTCTATATATATGTCCGCGATGACGTGTGCTGTCGACATCTCACCAGCTACGAGGTTTTAGGTTTATCCACACTATGGTTGCTGGTAGACACCGGCATAGAGAAAACTCTCTATGTCGGTGTCTATCGGTCTATCGGAAGGATAAAGATACGGGTAATAGCGAAATTTTCTCTTGTACACAAATCGAGCAAACTTCTTAAGGAGCTTTTCTATAAGTTAGGCATATTTCTGAGTGGCGGGATCCCAGATTATTGAGCCGTACTCCAACTTACTGCGCACGAATGCATTATAAAGCAGAATTGCGATTTTGGGATCACGAAATTGTGAAGAAGTTCGCATGATAAAACCAAGAGTTTTGTTTGCTTGTTTACACATTGCTAATATGTAATTACTAAAATCAAGTTTGGGGTCCTGGACCACACCTAAGTTTTATTTTTTATGCCTTATAAAACAGCTCTTGACTTCGATCTCGCCTGATGGTGAGCGTAGATGAGGTCTACGGTGGAGCGAGCTGCCCCAGAATATGCCTATTAACTCCCGCCTCGAAGGCATTCAGGTTATATGTTTTTGGGAACACAGACGATGGCAGAGAAATCCACTCCCTGCCAGTGCGCAGTAAAAATAATGACATGAAGCGCTTAGTGCGACATAGTGGAACTTCTACTAGGTCGGGACGATATCCTGCAGTACGTCTGGAGGTTCGGTGGTAAAAGGGCGATGGTGGTATGAGCTCGAAAAGCTCTCGCGCAGGCGCACTCTCCGTAGTAAAGTCGGTAAAAGATACACAGGCAGGCGACACGACGCCGGTGTGCGAGGCTGGTAAGCTTGACCTCGTCAGACCTCGTCGAAGCACGTCATCACTGATGAGCCTTATAGCTCTGCGTTCCACCGAGTCGAGTGCGGCCAACTGGTATTTGGCAGATCCGTCTCAAAGGTGACTGCAGCATTCCATGCACGATCGGACTTGAGCCTTGTACAGGCTAAGGATCTGCTTTGGTGTGAAATACTGCCGCACCTTGTTCAGGATGCCTAGCTTTTTTGCTGCAGCCTGAGCTTTGGACTCGATGGTTGAGCCGAAGTTGAGAGTTGCAGTCAACTTCATGCCTAACAGCTCAAGGGTGCCCTTGATTGGGATGGACGTACCTCCGAAAGTAGGAGTCAGATGAAATGGACTCCTTTCGGCGGAGAACAGACACGCTTGTGTCTTGGAGGCTTTGAAACGGACCAAGTTGTCCTCCCCTCAATTGGAGACGAGCTTTAAGGTCGTGTCTGCTCGCTTCACCATGGCCTCTCTTAGAAAGTGAATGTTTCCCTCTCTTACTCCCGCAGTCGGAATGTATCTTTCTGCAACAGTACTCTCGTCTGCATACCCAACTATCCCTGGCTGAAGCAGGTCGTTGATGTAAAGCAGGAAAAGGGTTGCTGAAAGAACAGACCCTTGAGGAACTCCGGCGTCGATAGCCATGATGTCAGAGGAGCAGCCATCATTGACTACTCTGATCGACCGCTCACTCAAAAAACCTGTGATCCATTTGCAGAAGCCAGTAGGGATGCCGTACGCGGGAAGCTTGCTTAACAGACTTTTATGCCAAACCCTGTCAAAAGCCTTCGAGATGTCCAAGGACACGGCAAGGGCTTCGCCGTGTTTCTCGATGGCTTCGCCCCAACAGTGTGTGACGTACACTAGGAGGTCCCCAGTAGACCGTCTCTGGCGGAAGCCGTACTGACGATCGCTGAGGAGATCGTTGTGCTCTAGGTACGTCAGCAGTTTGTGGTTTAGGACCTTTTCCATAACTTTACAAATTATGGAGGTTATGGCGATTGGTCTGTAGTTTGCAGGGTCGGCACGACTACCCTTCTTGGGAACAGGCTGTACATTAGCCAGCTTCCAAGATTTCGGCACCACTCCCTGCTTAAGAGAGAGGCGATACAAGCGCGTCAAAATAGGAGACAACTCAGGTGCACAATTCCTCAAAGCTCTACCTGGTATTCCATCTGGACTTATAATGGCTTTATTGACGTCGAGATTTTGGAGTACTCTACGAACCTCTGTTGTGAATAATGATCTCCGACATGTAAGAGTCATGATGAGGTATGCTAGGTAGTGATTGAGAGCCCGAATCAAGACGCGAGTTACTTGCGAAGAGGGATGCAAACACTTTCGCCTTCTTTAACGCGGTGTGGGCCAATGTCCCATCTGGTTTGAGCATGGGAGGAAGTAAAGGACGGCAGAAGTTGGTTTCGATCAAATTGGACAAGGACCAAAACTGCTTGCTAACTTGTGGGTAGGACGCTAACTTGGCCCCAATACGACCAACATGATCGAAACATGCTTTCCTTAACACCCGTTTGCAGAACTTGGCGGCAGAGTTAAAGGCTCTCTTCTTTGCGTGGATACTGCCGTCCCTCCGTTTGCAACCGTGAGCCTGGGCTCAGGCTTGATACGCTGCCTCCCTCCGCGTTTCAGCGTCAGCGCAGTCAACATTGAACCATGGACGGGCCCTAATGCCTACAGGGACGTCACAAAATGGGATAAAATATTCCATTCCCTGGCCTATCACGTCTGCGATTGCACCGGCACAGACAGAAGGTTCGCTCGAAGAGAAGCACAGTTGCCGCCAAAGATAAGACGCGAAGAAGTGCCGCATCTCGTCCCAATCTGCCGACTCATATTTCCATACTCGCCTCAATCCCCGAAGGGTAGTGTCCGGAGGAGAGCATATAGATACGGATTTCACCAGACAGTGGTCAGATGATCCTAGCGAAGTCGAGACTGATACTGAGTGTCTGTCTGGATCAGTTGTCAGCAGAAGGTCTAGGCAATGGGGTGTGTGGCCATCAATATCAGGTATGCGGGTTGCTTGGTTCACCAGCTGGGAGAGATTTTGCGATAACGCAAACTTGCGTGCCTCTCTTCCAGCATGGTCCGTTTTCTGAAACGGGAATAGCCAATCGCTATGGTGAGCGTTGAAGTCCCCCAGAAAAACAAGCTCAGCAGTTGGATACCTTCGTTGGGCCAGATCAGCTGCCTCATTGAAGTGGTCGAACAATCGAGCCGTCACCTGATCTCTGCTGTGCGACCGATAGACACCGACATAGAGAGTTTTCTCTATGTCGGTGTAAACAATAAATTGAACAATAAATACTTATATCAAATGTAAATTGCTTAAATTACTAATACAAATGAAGAATCAAGTTATAAATACGGCTCAGCTATTGATTAGGGACCAACGATTTTCAATTTCAGATGTTTACCATTCGAAAGATTATATTTTTTTACACTTATTCACATCTATATCTTATCTCGATAACTTGTAGTTTTTTGTAATAGTTATTTTCAAATCGTAAAAATTTTCTTCGATTTTTGACGTTTTGCGACTGACATTTCGTATTTACGTGTATTGCGTTTTGTTACGTGTTGTGTTAACGCGTTGTGGTGTTTTTTATAAGTAGTATTTGCAGTATTAACATACTTTAACAGTATTATTTGAGTAAAAAGTATACATTATTTATTATTACTAGGGAATAAATTAAATAAATAGTCACAGACGATAGTCTTTATATAATTTTCAAATTACTGTTGGAAACGAAACGCAAATCTGTGACGGCGGCCATTTATGACACTGTCAGGCAAATGTCAATGTCAAGTCAATACGTACCACGTACGTCAGTCTGTTTTATTTTTACGTATTAGACAACAGAAATACTAGCTGCCCTACTCCTGTAGGTTACGTGAGGAAAACGAAAAACGAAATAACATCTAACCTATTAAGGTTAGAGGTTATTTCGTTTTTCGTTTTATTTTATTAGACAACAGAAGTCTATACAAAAATATCTTTTTTATAGCTCTTGTAGGAGGGTGGGGGGGGAGGTGAACCCTCTCTACTCTATTTTTTTCTTCTGAATTCGTGAATCTTAAATAAATAAATAAATAAATACTTCGTCTAATATAGGTACCTATGTGGTCTACATGGATTTAAGAAGCTTGTTATACAGTCATACTAATTTTTATATTTTATTTTAGAATCCAAAATAAGAAGTACAAAAGGGTTAAATCCAGGAGAATATGAACCTGAAGGTTTGTTAACAATTCGCTTACTAATCGTCAGACATCGTAGCAATACATTCGTCGTTACATAGTTTTCTATAGACTGTGATATTTTTCATGAATTGTTCTGAGATCCGGCTATTATACTTCGATTTTCTTAATATTTTTTTTAAGTTAACTTTAATTTTATGACATCACAGTAAGATGTAGACAAAGAGGAGTCTAAGGCATTTAACAAGAGTGTCTAGATAACTTTTATTGTAGTGTTCCGTAGAGTAATAAAATGTTCCTTTTTTTACCATGCTGTTGTAGAAAATGCTAAAGTTCATGCTCGATATCAAGATGAAGATGATTCAGAAGATGAAGGTACAGTTAAATAATATTACAAGACTAACATAACATTGTTTTTGAAATGTCAAAGTGATTTAATTATTATTACTCAACAGCACAACGACGTCATAAAAGAGGAGCAGAGTATGTGAAGAAAATGAAAGGTATTTTTATGATATTTCTTGTAATTATTATTTATTAACACGAACATGATTTACTCAAATACAAACGGTCTTACAAGAACCGGTCGGTGTGTGGGAAACGCGAGCCCTGCGCACGCGCCTCGCAGCCCATTTACGCTAAGGCAGCTTTACCTCTAACTACAGTTATTGTGCGAAAAAATCAACCAATAGGATTACCCCATTTCATCGCGAAAAAAAGAAGCAATCCTATTGGTGCATTTTTCTACTGAAAAAGCTCTGGTGGAAAAGCAGCCTTACTGCAGCCATGATACACCATTACAATTTAAAAAGGGAACTTTTAATGTTTTACCATGTAGGTAACATTATCGAAAACATAATAAACCTAGTGAAAAAAGTTTCAATTAGCAAATGACACTGTGAATTTAAAAAAGGAAAAAATAAGGCAAAAGAAAATATCAAATAGATTTTTTATTAAATTATGATATTTGTAATGATTACACATTCAATCGGCTTATAATTTCATGATGTAAGAAATCAATTCATATGATTTTTAGACCATTTTAAAACCAATTAGCTGATTGCAACGCAAATTTTATACTTACGTGTAAAGAATAAACAAAAAATCTAGTAAGACAGACAACACTTAAAAACTTTAATTGAACAACATTTTGCGATTTGAAAATAAATGTATTTTTTTGTTTTTTTTTTTTAATTTTATTGTCAACTTTTATTACAAAATTAAAATGTATTTTTTTAGGTGTAAATATAGTTTTAATTTTGAACGTTATCATATTAAATTTGCAGGTAAAAAGTTTCGGAGCTTAAGAAAGCACGGTGCCTCCAAAATGCAATGGCATTAAGTGCAAGAAAATAAAAAAATAAATCAATAAATTCTTAAGTACCTATACCATTTATTTCTTTTATATCCATTTCTTGATTCAATCTGATGTGTAGGTCAAACAAAGTTAAACAAAATGAAGTACGTAAGCTTAAAAAAGCTTAATTATTATGTCAAGTTAGATATTTAGTATATACGGAAGAAACCTGAAAAGCTCGTGTTATGAAATACAAAGCAACCCATGCCTTTCGGATATCTTCATCATCATCATCATCATCATCATCAGCTCATTTATGTCCCCACTGCTGGGGCACGAGCCTTCCCTATGGATGGATAGGGAGAACGGGCCATAAACCACCACGCGGGCCTAGTGCGGATTGGTGGTTGTTAACGACTGCTGATGCAGCCGGGACCAACGGCTTAACGTGCCTTCCGAAGCACGGAGGAGCTCGAGGTGATAAATTTTTGGTCACCCATCCGATGACCGGCCTTTGCGAAAGTTGCTTAACCTCAGCACTCGCAGACCGGGCGCGTTAACCACTGCGCCATCGAGCTCCTCATCATCATCATCATATCCAAAATCCCCATCTCAGCCAAAAGACGTCCTCTGCTGGACAAAGGCCTCCCCCGGGGATCGCCACAACGACCGGTTTGGTGCTGCTCGCATCCAGCGGCTTCCCGCGACTTTTACACTGCGTTTTATATAAGTAGGGAAGTGGGGAGGTCAGCTAGGTTGTGTAGGTTGTATTGTAATACTAAAACGTAGATAGAAATAGCCCATGCCAGCTTCGGATTCTGCTTCTTTTCGGTACAAGATTTCCACCGTAGTTTTAAATTTATTTAAAGTTAAATTAAAAATATATTTTCTTTACTACTTATTCTTAAATATTTATAAAATACAGTGAAAAAATCGGGTGGGAATTAATTTAATTAATTATTTTACTGTATTTTATAAATATTATAAATATTTAATTCAGCTTCTGTGCAGCAATTAGCACCTAAAAATAAAAAGTAAAGTTTATTATAGCGTTGTGTTATCAAATATTTTATCTGTAAAGATGAATCTGCATCGGTTGCAATAACCGTTGGATAGATGGCACTGGCTCGCTAAAAATCAATCAACGCAACGCAAAACGCAGTGAAAAATTCAGTGCTTACGCCTTCCCGGTAGCATAATAGTCAGTGCGTCGCCCGGATTGCGGAAGACCCAGGTTCGATTCCTGGCTGGGTCGGGTAGGTAGGCATTTAATCTTTTCACTGTTTTTCATAAATATTATTAATATTTAATTCAGCTTCGGTGCAGCAATCAGCACTGAAAAATAAAAACTAAAATTTACTTATTCTTATTTATTACAAAAATATGCCTGAACTGCCTAACATTTAGAAATATAACATCCAAAATTTTTATAATACCTACCTGGTTAATGAACTTTTAATTAATCATAACATCAGTCAGTCAAAAGCACTTTTCTAAAGATTATTTGAATAAAAAAAATTACTTTGACCTTAACTTTGACTTTGAGTTCTTTCTCTTTTTAGATTAAAGGAACATTAATCGTATAATATATATATACTACTCAAAACAAAATAAGGGCCACGAGGTATTTTGTCTGTACCATGAAAATAATAAAACCAATATTAATTTTTTTGTCTCCATAACGAAAACTAATGTTGTTTTTACCGTGTAGACCAATAAATTTATTCCAATAATAATGATTAAAAAGTTTATTTGCTTTTGAAAGAAAAAACACATTTAAGGTTAAAAATAAAAACAATGTAAAGTTACTAAAAACAAAAGAAAATACTCCATGCTCATCTTTTAGTAACGGGTATGCCCCCCTCGTTTCGTTACGCACTCCTGAAGCCTGGAGTGCATGCTCTCAATCAAATGCCTGACATTTTCCATTGGAATCTCTTCCCAGGCTCTTTTAACAGCGTTGATGAGTTGCTGTTGGTTGTGGATTTTCTGATCACCGTCTCTAACTCTTCGTTTCAACTGATCCCACATGTGCTCTATTGGATTTAAGTCCGGACTGTTCGCCGGCCACGGCAAGACTTGAATTTGAGACGCTTCCAGTACAAACCGAGTCGCTTGAGCCGTGTGTGCACGAGCATTGTCTTGCATCAAGATGAATCCAGGACCCGCTCGCTGGGCAAATGGGATCACATGTGGTCTGACGACTTCCTCAATATACCGCTGAGCAGTAACAGTACCCTCATTTAAAATAGCGAGCTCAGTTTTGCCGTGTAAGCTTATCCCGCCCCAAATCATTACATTTGGACCACCAAAACGATCGACTTCATGGATGCAGGCTTCTGAAAATCTCTCGCCGCGTCTTCTCCATACTCTAATACGCCGATCGTCGTTAAAAAATTTAACTTTGCATTCGTCTGTGAAGAGCACCATGCCCCATTGGTTTATGTCCCAGTCCAAATGTTGACGGGAAAATCTTAAACGATTTGCACGATGATTTCTGGTTAATGGAATACGGACAACTCGCCTTCTTGATGCCTGCTGGTCTTCATGCAATCGATTACGAATAGTTTGGTCACTGACACGAGTACCCGTTGTGAGCCGTAAACGATTTTGCAGCTTGCGGGCCGTCGTTGTGCGATCTCGGCGCGCACTTAATCGAATGTAACGATCCTCTTGAGCTGTTGTAATGCGAACTCTGCCCGAACCAGGTCTTCTCCTAACACTGCCGGTCTCTTGGAAACGATTCCATAGATTTTGAATAGCTCTTCGAGAAAATCCCAATTGCAATCCCACAGATCGCTGCGAATGACCTTCTTCAATCATTGTAACGGCTCTGGTTGCTGTCAGCGAGTCCATATGACGCCTGCGTGCTTGTGGTATATTGCAAAAGATGTTTCTGACTCGAGATATCAATGAACTCTGATAATTTCTAATAAACCAAGAAGCTAAGGAAAGCAAAACGTCAAAGAAAATGCAATCAAAATTTTCAAAAATAATTTTAAATCAAATTTTATTTAAAATTGTTGCCAGCATTAGATGAATACTACAATATTAAAAAGTTTAGGTATCAAAGAGTTTGTATACTCAATATTTTACTACTTTCAATATGTAAATGTTTAATAATTTACACCAAAATGAAAAAATACCTCGTGGCCCTTATTTTGTTTTGAGTAGTATATAATATCTAATATCTTGGAGCTGCATATAACCTCCTCACAGTGTAGGGTACACTGTAAGGAGGTTATATGCAGCTCATAGTAAAAGTAAGTTTATTGCATTTGTATTGTTGATCGAAGATTTGTATGTAAGCCTCTTTATTCTGGATGAATATTTGAATCATCGAACATGTAAAATTAAAAAGGTTTGCAACGGTTTGACAGTCGGCAGACAGGAGCGAGACAGCCCGGCTCAAGAGCCGAGGTGCTCTGAGATCGACTAATCGAATGTAATGTCTTTACTATCATAATACACGAACTTAAGTGCAACCGTTGTTCATATTCTATATCCTAGTAGGATTCCCTAAGTAGTGGGAACACTACAGTACTTAAAGCAGCATGCTACGTTTAAGTGGTATGCAAAGGGAGTGGCCAACACAACTCCTTATTTTATGTCTACACGCAGCATTGGGCGGCAGCAGGCTCAAAAAGATGAAGAAGGTTGGAAGGCTGGCAACGCGTCTGCGATTCCTTTGGTTTTGCGGGTGTCCATGGGCGGCGGTGATTACTCTCCATCAGATGACCCGCCTGCTCGTTTGCCTCCTTCTTTTATAAAAAAAGAAGGTTGGCGAAATTGACCTCAATAGAAAAGCAGTCGCCCCGATGGTAAAATGTCGTTAGCATTCAAGTCCCACCAGAAGTGATATCTTTTTACATCATCATCATCATCACTAATTGTATGTCCCAACTGCTGGGGCACTACCCTTCCCTATAGATGGATAAAGGGAGAACGAGCCAAAATCCACCACGCGGGCCCAGTGCGAATTGATAGTTGTTTACGACTGGTAATGCAGGGACCTACGGCTAATATACTGATCAATTTTTGGTTACCCATCCGATGACCGGCCTTTGCGAAAGTGGCTTAACCTTAGCTATCACATACCAGGCGCGTAACCACTGCGACATCGAGCTTTCCTCTTTTTTCATGTGTTACATTATATATACATATATTAAATAACCAGCGCAAAAAATAAAATGAGGGGTAGGGACGTTCCACCGCGAAAGTGCTAGGGAAACCCTACAAATTGTCTCCGGAGATTTATAGGTGGGAAAGAAGGACGAATCTCCACGGAACTACTTCGATTCTAAGTCTATTCGACCGCATTCCTCTGAAATTAATGAATTATTCAGGGCTTGAGGATCTCACTTCGTTCAATTTCAACTTTTACTCGGTTTATTCGGTTAAATTAATGACTTTTTGTTGTAATTTAGTTAAATATTGATTTTGCACTGGTAACTATTTAAAGTGGAAAAACAACAGGTAAGTAGTCATTAAAAAATAAGGAATTTAAAACCATTATCATGAAAAGATATAAGCTAATTTTGCGTAACACAATTAATATTTAAAAGTTAAATTATTAATATTTAAAGGTTACAAGTTAAATTAATTATGAAGCGGCCTTCGTCCGACTTTCTATACCTAACCCATTAATCCTGCAAAGGTCTCGAAACGTCAGGATAAAATAGGTTTGTACTAAGCAATATCAAATGTTTAAATAATTTTAAAGCAAATTTTGTTGCGAAACAAATTACTAATTAAATTATTTAAACATTTTGTAATATTTGTAAAAATATTATGATCGGATGTTAATGACGGTAGTTGTTGACTTTGAATGGGCGCCTTTGGCTTTCAAAGTAAAAAGTAAAATAGTTATGAATAATTTCGGCGGGCTAGTTTGAACCACGATAGCTCAATTGGGAGAGCACCTGACCCGGTATGTCAGAAGGGTGCAGGTTCAAATCCTGCTCGTGGAAATTTTTTCAACATTTGTGTTTTAGCTATATCAAGTCATCGATACTATGTAATATATTACGCATAGGTAGATAAGGGCTTAATTACCACGCTTGCAAACTGCGAGTTAGTAATCCGACCCGGGCTATGCATCAGAAAATTAGAAACTGACTTTGCCCGACCTTTGGAAATAGGACCGAGCGCATTGCCTGTCGGCATCAAAAAAGTTTTATTTCAGTGTCCTAGCGTTCGTAAATTAAAACAATGAGTGTTAGTTACGTAGTTACAATATTATTCGCATGAAGTGACTGTATCTACATTCTCCGTGTGTGTGTTTACGTTTGCGTCGTTTTTTATAAACAACATTAAATCAGCTCAAACTTTGAATTCACAATTTGACACATTAACTAGCTAACCCCCAAATGGTGGTAAGATGTTTTCCATCATTACGTAGCAAGTTCGCGTCTGTCAGAGGGCGGCGCGGCGAGCGGCCGGCGGCGGCGGCGTGGAAGCCCACCGCAAGATATTACCCGGGTATGCCCGGGGTAACAGAATTACACTATTAAGCCGAATATATTGCCGCCCGCAATGGGCTGCGGGCGATTCTAAAAGTTTGTAATCGATTTATTATTGTAATGATCTCTCTCAGTAGGTAACGGTGTCAAAGCGTAGCGTTATAATAGTTATTTGTTATACAAGAGTGCAAAGTTGTTTTTTAACCGCGTGCTCAATTTTGATGACCGAGCAAGCGAAGGATTCCAAAATTGAATCACGAGCGCAGCGAGTGATTCAAAAATTAGAATCCTGAGCGTTAGCGAGGGAATCAAAAGAGCACCAGGTGAAAAATCTTTGCACTCGAGTGCAACACCTAACTTTTCATCCCACCTCAGCGAGGAAATGACTAAATGCAAAAAAACATTTACAATCACAAGATACTTTTATTTCAGTTTAGGTATTAACTACTACATTATGAAAGGTAAGTATTACAGAATAATCTTTAAATTATAACAAACAATACTTAGGTATAATTAAGAAAAATTGAAAGTAACGTTGCTACAGTTACTAAGTGTAATATTTTTGTTAGGTACTGTAATGTTGGTGTTAGTAACTTGTGTACTGTAACACCCCGCTGGGTCGTTACTTAAGGAACGGGGGGTTGTATCGAATAATAATGCTTTATAGCTTTAAATATTTATATTACTTTCAACATGAAATAATAACAATCAATTCGTCGTCGCGACCCGTCACCGAGTCCGCGATGTTCTTCTTTTTTCTCTATATTTTAATGCAGGCCACGGCACTGAGCAAGTAATCACTACGTTATAAGAGTCGGCACTTCATAACTAGCCGTTTTCACAATTATGTACGTAGTTTCTACCAACCTAATAAATAAAATCGTACTACCAACATAAGCAGGAAATGTCAAAAGAATAGTGAAGTAGGTACTTTGCAAACTGAGCATAATATCGATATCGATAAAAAAAAACTTCGTAGCGTCTATACCAATTAACCTCAAATATTTCATACGTTGGAATAAAAGCAGGCGATAAATCCCATCACAACATGCCAGCAAAATATATATTTATCTAAAAACAATCTAAAACTTTTCTCCTGATGACATGCAATGAAAGAATTACCGCTTGTATTTTTTTTTAAATAAAAAAGTCAGTCAAAGTCAAATATTTTTTATTTAAATAAACTTTAGAAAAGTGCTTTTGAATCGTCCAAACATTTTTACCTATTACCCATATCATCTGTAAAAAAGTAATGAAAATATCAAATTCATAGAACGAAACTTGGCAAAGTACTTGGTAAACTTGGGAAACTAAAATCACCTCCTGGCATGTTTTCATAATGAGTACTCGCTTTAGAAGTCGATGCTGGACAATTCATTGAAATATCTGCAAGAAATGAATAGCAATATTAAGACCAAATATTAGTGAGTAGTATAATATTGGGCATTCTATCCCACCCCTCGTTCGTGTCGGCAAACGTTCGTTTGCCTCCACTCTCTTGCGGTGGGATAGAACACCCAATATTATAAATAGATTTGATATGAACAAATTTTACGTTTCCGTGATGAATGTGCATAAAATCTTAGCTTACAGAACAAATTGCGTGGCAATACTTTAAAGTAGAATGTCCAATAATCGCGCGATTCACTTCATTGATCGAACGTCAGTGAGGTCGTTGAAAAGTGTTCTAGAATGCTCAATCGTTATTTCAGTATATATGTAATCATACCAGTTAGATTACTAAAATGACTACGACTGCGATCTACTTTACACATTTTCAAGGTTTTCGTTCATAAGATGCAAGAGTTTTTGGCAATATGGAATTACAGTACAACTTAAAGTGAATGTGACCTCTCAGTACTGAATAAGTTGTTGTGAAGACGCAAGCGCCTACACATTGAAAAATAGCAATATATCATCAATACAGCTTTGCCCATTTATTGTGTATTGTTTATATCGTCCTTGTGTAATATAGTTTCGATTCATCATTGAGACCACATTATTAAACTTTAATATCCAACATATACGGTTTTATTTTATTTTATTTGCCACCACGCTCCAAGGTGTATCGCATAGTTGTACTATAGCATTTGTCAAATTTTATTCTTGCCTCATAAGAAAACACTTGTGTATTTTAATCGAATTCATAGTTTAATTTCTGTATACAACGATTTCGATCTACTTAACACATTTTCAAGGATTTCGTCTATTGAATGCAAAGGTTTTTAACAATATAGAATAACAGCACAACTTAAGCTGGATGGGGCTCCTGGTCTCTCAGGACTGGATCCCCGAATAAGGTAGTACTATGAATAACATATGTTAAATTTGAACCTTGACTCATAGGAAAACACTTGTGTTTTTCAATCAAACTTCATTATGTATACGATGACTCCGATCTTAGGTACCGGGAAATGAAATCTTCGCATGGTTTTAAAATTATTTTTAAAACATGTGGCTGATTGCTCAAGATTCTTTCCAGCCAGTTTGGTCGTACCATCGTATTAAGATTTTTAAATATAGGTACCTGGAAACGAAATCTTCACATGGCTTTAAAATGATTTTTAAAACATGTGGCTGATTGCTCAAGACTTTTTCCAAACAGTTTGGTGGTACCACGTATTAAGATTTTTTAAATATAGGTACCTGGAAACGAAATCTTCACATGGTTTTAAAATGATTTTTAAAACATGCGGCTGATTGCTCAAGATTCTTTCCAGCCAGTTTGGTCGTACCATCGTATTAAGATTTTTAAATATAGGTACCTGGAAACGAAATCTTCACATGGTTTTAAAATGATTTTTAAAACATGCGGCTGATTGCTCAAGATTCTTTCCAGCCAGTTTGGTCGTACCATCGTATTAAGATTTTTAAATATAGGTACCTGGAAACGAAATCTTCACATGGTTTTAAAATGATTTTTAAAACATGTGGCTGATTGCTCAAGATTCTTTCCAGCCAGTTTGGTCGTACCAATCCAGTTTGTAATAGTAAAATTTCTGTATACAACGACTTCGATCTACTTAACACATTTTCAAGGATTTCGTCTATTGAATGCAAAGGTTTTTAACAATATAGAATTACAGCACAACTTAAGCTGGATGGGGCTCCTGGTCTCCCAGGACTGGATCCCCGAATAAGTTAGTACTATGAATAACATATGTTAAATTTGAACCTTGACTCATAGGAAAACACTTGTGTTTTTCAATCAAACTTCGTTTTGTATACGATGATTCCGATCTACTTTACACATTTTCAAGGTCTTCGTCTATTAGATGCAAAGGTTTTTAACAACATGGAATTACAGCACAACTTAAACTGGATGGGGCTCCTGGTCTCCCAGGACTGGATCCCCGAATAAGTTAGTACTATGAATAACATTTGTCAAAGTAGTACCTCGACCCATAGGAAAACACTTGTGTATTTTGATTAGAATCAGTTGCCAATTGTCTTTATCGTCTCCGATCTACTCAACACATTTTCAAGGTTTTCATAATAGATAAACACTTGTGCTTTTTGATCTAAGTCAATGCAGACAACTGTGCAGGGAATTATTAGTTACCTTATTTATATCAATCCCACCAACAACAACGTATGCAATCACTACACACACACTCACACACGTTACCTACGAGTTCGACTACTTCCCATTTCAATGCTGACAAAAACAATTTTAATACGGGTTATTCCCTAACGCCTCCAATCTTTTGTTTGGAAAATATAAAAATTATTATTTAAATATTAGTATAGTAGCACGATAGCGCAGCGGCTAGCGCGTTCGGCTTGCGATCTTGTTCGCTAAGCAACTTTCGCAATGCTGAGTCGCTGGATGGGTAATCAAATTTAAAACATCTTGAGCTCCTCCGTGCAAAGGTGCGTTAAGCCGTTGGTCTCGGTTGTTGTCGTAAGATGATAGTCGCTAAAACCCATCAACCGCATTGGGTCAGCGTGGTGGGTTATGACCCAATATCCTCACGTGCTATTGTCCACGTGAGAGGTCTGTGCTCAGCAGTGGAACGTTTATAGGCTGATGTTGATGAAATATTAGTATAATTTTTTCGTTCTATTGTCCTCAGAGTAGCTAAAATTAGTATTTTCTGAAGTTGTCTGCGGAGTTTGAGATTAACCCGGTAACCATTTTTTTAATTACGGAGGAGAATGAAAATCGATTAACAAATAATTATAAAGTGGGATAGACAGAGCGACAGGTAACAATTATGTCATGCTGAAGCCACTTTTAGCAACAAGTCATCAGATAGGTTGTTTGTTTGAACGCGCTAATCTCCGAAACTACTGGTTCGAATTGAATAATTCTTTTTGTGTTGGATAGTCCAGTTATCGAGGAAGGCTATAGGCTATATAATATCACGCTACGACCAATAGGAGCAAAGATATAGTGGTAAATGTGTAAAAAACGGGAGAAATTATTTCATCTTTGAAGCCTTCCGTTGCGTGCGCCTTGAAAACGGTTCAAGATACACAAAAAATATGTATTAAAGAATAATAGCTCTTTTAATGATCTAAAAAACAGTCCGCGATAATTATGCGGGAACTCGACCATTCCGAAAATCCCGCAAGAACGGGAACTATGTGGGAAGAACCAAAAATCTGCCGGAAGTCACTATTCCATGCGGACGAAGTCGCGGGCAAAAGCTAGTTAAATAATAAAATTTTCATTTCATTTAGTTATAGTTACCAATGCAAATAAACTCTTAGACTAATTTACTAAAAAACAACTGCATTGATGTATTGCATACATGTTCACCTTAATATTAAATTAGGCTGTTCGTATTTGTTCTGTTACTTAGACCATACCTCATTGCACAACACATACAATTTTACATGTTACAACTTTTTTGCAGCGTAGTATATAATGAAGAATCGGGTGTTATTGAATTGTATTGCTGACGACATATAATAATAATAAAGGCTGTGTTCTTTGATGAGCTATAATAAATTAAGATACATTTTTATGACATTAAGAATGTAGTGATATTTAAGTGTGCTCACACACACACATACACACATACATATGAAGAAACGAAGTCATCTGTCACAAGTATTTGTATGTACTCAAAAGATGACTTCAACAATGTTTTTATTACAAATATGTATGTTACCGAAATAATAATTTTCATTTCATTATCTGAATGAAATGTTATGAATGTTTGCGAGAATTTGTTTTTTTTTTTTAAAACACATATTGTGTACGTAAATTTTAAATATATTGATATTCAAACGTAAGTAAATGTGATTACGATGCTTTTTGATATATTATATCATAGCCTGTACTGGGTTACAAGATTATGTGTTGGTCTCTATTTTATGTAAGTTAAGCATTAAAGCGATGGAACTTCGCCGACATCCGTTAACTGAAAAATGATATTTTAGCAAGTTAATATTATGACCTGGCGTCACTTGTTTATTCCATATAATTGGGTACAATATTATTTTGATAATTTTACTATTGTTATTTACAAAAATACTTATAAAATTAAAATGTTATCAAAATAATGGAACTTAAATTAATATTATACTATCAACCACGTTACTAGTATTGTTATCATAATAACAACAGACTTAGATAAGATGGCGGTAGCTTGTTTGGCGTACTTACAATAAATATTACTGCTAACCAAATCGAGTACAATAATATGCTAGAAATTGAGTCCAACCTTTGCATCTAACCACTACACCACAGAGGCGGTTATAACAATGATAAATAGTGACCTAGCCCCACAAATAAACACATAAATCTTACAACTACATTTGCGAAATAGACATGATGTTCGATTAATGGTCTAATGATGGCAGGGTTTGATTCCCGGTAAGTTAACTAAGAATTTTTCCTTTTCTAAATTAAATCTGGTAATTTTCTTTTCTCTTTAAAATGTGTATGTTTTCAGATGGTTTCAACACACATTATAAAAAATATAAAATAATCATACAAATTGATTTAACCCACCAACCCGCATTGGGCCAGCGTGGTTATGGCCCAATATCCCCACGTGCTATTTGTTCACGTGGGAGGTCTGTGCCCAGCAGTGGGACGTTTATAGGCTGATGATGATGATGATACAAATTGTTTCTATATTTTAAAATTGTGTTTTTTTGTTACTATTAGTTGAAAGGTGTTGAATGTGTTCCGTTTATGATATTTATAAATCGTAATGGATAAGCAAGTAGGATTATTTTGCAAACTATAATTAAAAAGTGGAGTTACGTCCTTTTAATAAATATGGAAAACTGATAGTGAAGCATTTTTTTCTAATAAAAACTCGGAATATTTGAACGTTATTCTTTTCATTCACCAACACTCTGTGCATCAAGTACCTACTCAAGACCGCTGCCACTCGCTGTTCGCTGCCTTTGAGCTCTGCTGTATAACCTTGAGGTTTGCTCTATTTTCGTTGGAAACTACAACTTTGAAGACTTATAAAAAATGTTAGTAAGTATTATTTTATAAACGTTTTTTACTGATCTAATTGTGTGGAAGATACCCAGCCAGTACCATACCTAGCTAGTGTGGTGGGTTATGGCCCAATATCCCCACGTGCTGTTGTTCCCGTGGGAGGTCTGTGCCCAGCAGTGGGACGTTTATAGGCTGATGATGATGATGATGATGATGATGATGTATGTATGTCATTTTTTGCAATGTAATTGTTGGTATTGTAATACAAGTGAGTTAAACTATCTGTTCAAACTGATACAAATTTCAAGATACGGATTTATCTTAGATTTTGTGGATATTCTAATTGGATTCAAATATAAAGTTTACTTACAAATCAATGTTTTTACTTTCAGGTCTGACTCCGAGTGTGAATCCGTTGCTCTCCAGAAAGTAGTTGCTAATACCGCGAAGAAGACCGCGAAGAAGACCGCGGCTTCGTCCTCTGCTACTAAGCGTAAGACCAGCAGCACCAACAACTCCGAAAGGTAAATATTTCTGTTTCTTTTGTTTGAAATAATCATAATAAAATTAAACTCTTTGTAACTCTTGTAACTTTGTAACTCTTTATAAATTCATAACATTCAAAGGAACATGTGTTATTATTATGTGTCGAATAGTCTGTTCAATTAAATACTTTTAATTTTATCTAAAGATTTGAATATTATAGAAATGTAAGTTATGTGGGTTATTAGCTAAAAATGATAATTTTAAAGAAAAGTGATGGTATAAAATTTAAATAAAAGTATTTTACTTTTCAACCTGAGTAAAATAATTTATGTAAATGTTTGTTTCTATGTGATTGCTAGTACCTACGAGGTGGGTTCGAATCCTAGTAAGGTTTACTTATACCAATAATAGCAATTGTTATAGTTTTATTTTGTTTTTTTCAGAAACTCTAACAAGAAATCTAAACCTGTAGACGTATTTGGTCTATGTGTCGAAGACGTACTAGTCGAGGAGACGAAGCCATCTACATTGCCATCGTACATCAGTAACAGAGTGGCAAACGGATCCCAACGCCGGCTCGCTTCCACCGTCGGCGACTTCTACGTGGAGTTGAAGGTATACCACCGCGAGGACGCCGAGGCCAGCCGTGCAGACGAGCGCTGGAAGAAAGCGTTGCTCCGACTCAACTGTCAGCTGGAGAGCGACTCGACGCAGTGGAAACACCTGCAGCGGTTCGTGAAAGAAGCTAATCTTTTATTTGATAATAGTATTCCTTCTTTTTTTAACGATAAATGACTAATTAAGGCTATAACTATTGAGTAATATTTAGTAAGATAATAAGATTTGTTTTGGCTATCTTTTATAGTATTTACTTTTAGTTACTATACATGTTGGTTTAATAACGAGACGCTATTAAACTAAAAAACAAATTCATAATATCCTACATTAATTATAGACCATATAGATTAATAACAGAAATATTTTTACGTTTGTGAGTAAGTAAGCAATTATGCCTTTTTGCTCATCTTGTAGTGTAACAGTAGATAAAAGACGATGGATAGGACACTTACGAAGTAACAGTCACAAGAACAACAGCAGCACAGCGTATTGCGAAGGTGTGCAAATAGTGAGGTCAGCCTTTCGCGGCCGCATTGCTACTTACAGAATTGTAGCTCCCGAAGATAATGAATTCTATTGTTTAAATTCATTCTTCAATAGTATGCGCTCCAGGGTAAAATCTCTTATAGACCAATCATTGAAAATTCATACTAGTGTTAAAGTTAACTTTGAACTTTTTGCAATGTTTCTATTGTTTAAGGATGATAGGCAGGAAATGAAGTCGTTTGCAACAAAAAACTATCCAATCCATTTAAATTATAATTTTAATAAACTTTACTCTACTATTGTGATTTCTTTAAGAAAAAATATTGAAGAATTTCAAGAAAGAGACAGTGGCTGGTCTCTAATGCATAACTCACATTTTGAAATAAATATCAATAAGTTTCAACCACTTAGTGGATCTTCTTTTATAGACTTACCAAAGTTTATAAAAAATAAAAGAGCCTGCCTTAATATTCGCAATAAAGATAAAGATTGTTTCTTGTGGTGTGTTATCGCGGCCCTCTACCCGACCGACAAACACCCTGAGCGCGTATCGTCCTATCCGCATTATAAACATGTACTTAATACAAACGATATTTGTTTTCCAATGAGTTTTTCTGATATTAGTATATTTGAGAAAAATAATACTAAAATTAGTATATATGTTTATGGTTTGAAAGATAATAAGTTTATTACAGGTCCATTATATAAATCAGAAAATCATCATAAAAATAGTAAGCGCATTCATCTTTTACTTATAGATGAGGATGGCTTATCTCATTATTGTTTAATCAAAAATTTAGGTCGTCTCGTTAGAAGTCAAATAACTAAACATCATGGCTCTTTGTTTTTTTGTGATAGCTGTTTAATATTTTTTCCTTCTGAAGATGAGCTTAATAATCACGTGTGCGGAGGAGTTGTTACTGTTTTACCTAGAAAAGGTTCTGTTTTACAATTTAAAAACTTTGATCGCAAACAAAATATACCTTTTGTAATATACGCAGACTTTGAGACTATGTTACAACCAGTATCGGGTTGTGAACCCGATCCGAGCCTGGCGAGCACTACCGACCTACAGCGACACGTGCCAGTCGCTTTTGCATACAACGTTGTTTGTTCCTATGATGCAACGCAGAATAAATTCGTAACTTATCGCGGTAAAGATTGTGTTACCAAGTTTATAAAACTTATAAATAATCAGGCGAGAAATATTCATAAGATGTTAAGCAATGCTAAACCAATGATTTTTACTGATCTAGATGCGGAAAATTTTGATAAAGCCATAAAATGCCATATATGTAGTCATCTTCTTTGGCATGACAAAGTACGCGACCATTGTCATATATCAGGTCGTTATCGCGGCGCAGCTCATCAAATTTGTAATTTACGATACAAAACACCTCAATTTCTACCAATATTTTTTCATAATTTATCAGGTTATGATTGTCACCTTTTTATAAAAGAATTAGGGGAAATGCCCGGTAAAGTAAAAGTAATTCCGAAAACGAAGGAAAACTATATATCGTTTATAAAGTTTCTACCCGTGATCAATGATGAGTTTATACAACTACGTTTCACAGATTCATTTAAATTTTTAGGAACCAGTCTGGACAAACTAGCTAAAACTATGAAGAAGGATGATTTTCACTGCTTACGCTCTCATTTCTCTAATGACATTCAGTTTGATTTATTAACGAGAAAAGGAGTTTATCCTTACGATTACATGAATAATTGGAGCTCTTATTCGGAAAATGCATTGCCACCTAAATCAAGTTTCTTTAACTCACTTATAAATGAACATATTTCTGAAAACGACTATAAACATGCTCAAGCTGTTTGGTCAATGTTTAGAATAAAGGATTTAGGTGACTATACCGACTTGTATCTAAAAACAGATGTACTTTTATTGTCTGATATATTTGAAAAATTCCGCAAAACATGTAAACGTCACTATCAACTTGATCCTGCATTTTATGTAACTGCACCGAGTCTATCATTCGACGCAATGCTTTTAAAAACGGGTGTTCAGCTTGAGCTGCTTGACGATTTGTCAATGATCCGTATGATTCAAAAGGGAATAAGAGGTGGAGTATGCATGTGTTCTCATAGATACGCCAAGGCGAACAACAAATATATGCCTGACTATGATTCCTCTAATGAAGACTCCTTTTTAGTTTACTTAGATTGTAATAATTTATATGGATACAGTATGAGTCAGTACCTACCCTATTCTAACTTTAGATTTTTAAATAACTGTGAAGTAATGGCGTTAAATATTTTAGAAGTGAACGACGATGCGGAGTATGGTTACATACTCGAAGTCGATTTGCATTATCCTATATCCTTGCATCGTACCCATAATGATTTGCCATTTTGTCCTGAAAAATGCGTTCCACCTGGCGGTAAAAACAGTAAACTGATACCTAATTTATATAACAAATATAACTATGTAGTTCACTACGTTCACTTAAAAAAATGTTTAGAGCATGGACTATTGCTGCGCAAAATTCATCGCGCAATTACATTTCGACAAAGTGCGTATCTTAAAAAATATATTGAGTTAAATACATCTTTGCGTCAAAAAGCTGAATCGGTCTTTGAGCAAGATTTTTTTAAACTTCTTAATAATTCTGTATTTGGTAAAACGCTAGAAAACAACGAGGCTAGAGTAAACGTACATTTGGTAAATAACTGGACTGATACTAGTAATAAAACTAAAAAAAGATTGAGTGCTAGCAAACTGATTGCTAATCCTCATTTTCATAGCGTATCTATATTTACCAACAATTTAGTGGCCGTTCAAATGAAGCCAGATCAAATTATTTTAGATAAACCAATCTATATCGGTTTTACCGTACTAGAATTATCTAAATCTCATATGTATCACTTTCATTATAATATAATTAAACCTTTTTATGATCAACGAGTACAACTATGTTACACAGATACCGATAGCTTCATATACATCATTAATACCTCAGATTTTTATAAAGATCTTAAAAATGTTTTTTTGAAATACTTTGATACAAGTAACTTTAGTAATAATAATCAATTCGATTTGCCACTAATAAATAAAAAGGTACCAGGGTTATTTAAAGATGAAATGAGTGGACAATTGATATCAGATTTCGTTGGTTTGCGATCCAAACTCTATTGTGTAAGAACATTAGACAAAGTTATAAAAAAAGCAAAAGGTGTCAAATCTTACGTTATTCGTGATTTAAACATGATGGATTATGAGTCAGTGCTCCTCAACAAGAATGTAATACGTAAAAAGAACAAACTATTTAAATCTATCAGACATGAAATATTTACCAGAGATGTAAATAAAATTGCGCTCTCTGGTAATGATGACAAAAGACTGATATCGTCTAACAAAATATCAACAATTGCTTGGGGAAGTTCTGACATACTGTAAATGTTTGGATATTATGTTTACTTGCGATTGGTTATAAAGCGTCTCTTAATTATAGGTTGTTTTAGTGTAAGTTTTAGATATATAATAGAAATATATAATATAGTTATTTTACTGCTCGTTACTGCTTGTTAAAATTTATTTTTGTTTTTAATGGTATATAGTTATTTTAATGTTGTTTAGAATAAGTTTTATGTATAATGTTTAAAATAAAATTTACATACTTGCAGACTTACGTGTTTTATTTCATAACAATCTAATAAATTTGAGTAAATAGTTTTCAGAAATATTTACCTAAAGTACCTTAGTAAATATTTTATCATTAAAATATTAAATTCGCCTCGGTGACCGAGTGGCAGAGCCCTCGGCCCTATACCCGAAGGTCCCGGGTTCAATTCCCAAATCTGGCAAGATGTGTTATAGCCAGTGTTTGTGATCACCAACCCGCATTTGGCAAGCGTGGTGATTATGCCATTACCCATCACTTGTAGCGATGACTTGATTCCAATGATGGAGGCCGTTGCCCAGCAGTAGGACAAGTATAGGCTGTTTACTATTATTACTATAAAATATTAAATTATGTTATGCTCCATATTCATATATTACATTTAACATTCAGTACAGTCATGAGCATTGATATGTTAACACTTTGATATTTATTTCATTGTATTAAGAGTTAGAAATTGTTTACATATTTTTGCTAGTGACTATACGAACATGTTTTTTGTTAAATAAGCATTAGATGACGTAAATAACACGAAGTCAATGAAACAAGACTCTTCAATTTTGTAAATGCTTTCTATGCACTTACACAATCATGTATGAACATGAATAATTTTTACTAATGCACGTGTTTGCATTTAATACAAATTCAGCATGTTCTTTTGAAGTAATTAGATTTTAAATCATTTCTGTCATTCAATAGTCGACCATTGAGACTACAACACGATTTTACGCAAATAATACCATAATAAAACGAACCGACAGATATGGAGTCATCTTATAACTTGTTTGAACAACATGCTCAAGACCCTCTTGCTGACTTTGACGAAGTGTACCCGGAGCTAGCCAAACTACAACGGGAACCAAAGAAAAGGAGGACAAAACGCTGCAGTCAAGAAAGCCACGCACCGCCAAAGAAACCTTGCATGCAAAATGCATCCTCATATGTATACAGCAGTGAACCCAGACGAGGTATTCGACTCATCAGGGTGGAGATCGTGGACTTGGAGAACAACAGTGCCGTGCAAAGTGATGGTGTATATGAAAAAGTACTATGCAGTGTTCAGTATGTTGTTACAGACAATTTTAACCCTATAATGGAACATACGGAACAATTGATAACTAGTATAAGTAAAAAAATATGTGATACTAATTTATAAAAATATGTAAGTAAAGTTAATTTTTAAAGTTATAGTTATGTTAGTTTTGTATTTAAGTTATGTCATTTTAAAATAAAAATATAAAATGTATGTCCTTTGTTTTATTGAATGATCCTACAACTTAGACGTTGAAATAAAAAAAAATATTTATAATAAATTTATTTATTAATGATAACATTTAATTTTATAAACATAACATTACAATATATACACAACAAAAAGAAACATTCTTAACTAAACTTAACAAAGAACAGAAAAAAATAGCAAATTAAAATTATTATTATTATTTATTTATTTATTTTAAAAACAATATATTTACAATTTTAGCAACAATTATTTAAATACCATTTTTTAATACAGATAACGTTTTTAAGAGCACACTCTTTATTATGGCTTAAGCAAGTAAATCTAGATTCACATTTACAAAATGACATGTACAATTTTGAAAAATTAGGGCTACCTTTATCTTCAATGTCTACCAAAACACAGTTTTCACATAACTCCTTAATCCATTTCTGTTTCTCAAGACCTTTCATTATAATTGTTTTATTTTGTAAAATTGGAAATATTAATCTCTTGAACTCTCTATAGTCAATGTTACCTTGACTCCAAGTAATACCTCTATTACGCTCGATCCATCTTACACTCTTTTTTTCGTCCGTAGTTAATTTTGAGTACGGATATGGAGGTTTTATCAAGAAAACCTGGGTGAACTCCTTTGTAGATAATGCAAATTCCTTGATAATAAATTGATTTTGATAGTCTTTAAATCCTTGAATATCAACAAAAATAACTGAGTTCATGATATCTTCCGAACAATGTTGCTAAGAGGTTTGTATTCTACCATACAGTCATTTAAAATTAAACAATATGCAGCTGTGTGGTCTGGTATCTCTTTATGACTCTCCAATTCTAAGCGGATATTAATGACTGGTCCTGTTTTTATGTTGTCGTTTTGTCTTGAGCAGTCTATAACAAATAATGGAGCAATATCTCTAAATTCTTGAGCACTCAACAACGAACTAGATTGACGTCCATAGTAAGACTGTTGAAAGTTTGCAAATTGTTCATATATTAAGGAAGAATTATGGTTTGCAAAGTCGGTATTATAACTTTCGTATGGATAATATGTGGAGTTTAAATAAACTTTGACATCACGTACATCACAATGATCAAATTGCGACATATCTTTAGACGTATCATTTTTTCTATTAGTTTGCAACCCAAGAATTACGTATCTTGGCTTTTCAATTTGTGTCGAAGTTTTAATTGACCATGTATGTTTTGTGGTCTTTGGTAACAAAGGGTATTCGTATAGATCCCAGTTCCGGAACGCTAATTGAATAGCTCTGTCCTTTTCAAGCACTTTAAGTAAGTTAATTTTTTCTCTGTCGGATACTTTCACATGAGGTACGCGCCAAATTATTTTATGTATTTCTATGCTTTGCACTGTTTCGTTGGTATTGAGTTTCACTGCGTTGAGGTCCGTGTTACTTCGTAGTAGTACAAGCTCATGTTTACAATTCACAATAACTTTTCTATAGTCTTCTGCAAATCCCAATATTTTATTAAGTGGAATGGATGCAGAAAAATGTCCCATTATGTTGTTTTTGATACCATGTAAGTCCCAACCCCATGCTTTAGATACCTTGGCTTCGGAGTCATTCATGGACAATAATGATTTCATAGTGGTGGTTATTCCGGCATTCTTCACTTTGTCTATTTCTACACCGTTTAATTCATAACGAATATCTTGAAATAAATACATAAGAGGATTGTTGGTGAATTGAAAAAATTGTGCTCTCTCCTTGTTGTCGCTCTTCATAACATTTACCACACCTTCTATATACAAGGTACTTGCACTTGGAAGAATGTATAAGTCTTGTTGGTTTATAGGGATTCTTATTTCATCGTTCCTATTAAAGCTGGTTATGTAAGGCTTGTACGAATGAGTTTCTATACATTCTATTGAATTATCGTAAACAGGCGGATTAGTTATATTTAAAATACTCATTTTATCAGTCTAATTAATTTTAGGAATTTTTTATTTTCTGCTGTTAATTTTCTAATTTTAGCACGGGAATGTGTGGTATTTTGGACTGCTTTTTTACCACTGATATTTTGATAACGGGGTATGGCATATTTATTGTAGTCTATCATGTTGCTTTAAATGTAGGTACAGATTTACTTCCTCACCACGAAGATCAACGAGATTATTATTTACGTCTAATATTCTTATGCTGATACTAGTAATAGTGTCTCTATTAACTGGAAAATAGATGGTGTTCTTTGGAATTTCTATTATTCTATAACCAGGAGGCACATTTGGGGAAAATTCATGTATTGTGTGACTTGATTTTCCATTTATATATGAACCGTTAATAATGTCACATTCGATCCGCACCACGGTCGTTGATAAAATGTTGACTGGAAGTAATGATTCATGTAATTTATGGCTTTTTAAAGGTACTTTATCAAAACCCAATAAACCTCCAATGGATCCTTGCTTTTCAAAATGAATATCCTTGGTGCAAAATACAGTCGTTTTGAGTGTGTTGTTGTTGCAATATAATTTAAAAATACAATCTTTTACTTTCATTTTTAGAAAGTCATATATATCTTGGAGTTCATATGCTCCTTCAGGAATTTCAACAACTTCGTTAATGCCATAATGAAATTTATTGTTATTTTTGGTGATATTTGGTATAGAATTAAAAGTAGAAAAGTGAAGCAAAGCGCATTCATATTCACCATCGAGTTCCAAAGTAGGAGTATAGTTTGTTGTTAAAATAGAACTTTTTCCAGATATGGACAGCGTGAAAGACATCTTGGAAATGATTGAATGAAACAATTAATTTATTAATATATATTATATTTGTTCCAAAAGTTCTGTAAATAATTTAAACATAAATGTCCGCAGATTACACTATCATATTTTTGATATCGTACATAATTGTAATAAATATCACGGCAGCCGAAATATTTTACCAGTTCTGTAGGAGGTTTCAAATCACCAAAACTGTCAAAATATTCACAATAGTTATAAATTATTACGTAAGCTACCCAATGTGTGCCATTATTGTTGGAATCGTCTAAATTAACGATTCCACATTCTATAAGTTTTGATTTATTTGGCAAACTATCTCTCATATAAACTCCACGAAAGTATGGGATATTGACAGCATGCTTAATTATATCAATATTCGTAAGAGCACGACTGGGTAGCTTAAAAGTTAGTTTTTTGAACTTTTCAAAAATAATCCGCTGCCTTTTTTATATGGTTTGATGTAAAGTCCTCTACCTATTGCGATAGCCTCCATTGATTTGTTATGGCGTTCTGATTCTTTCAAATTTTGTTGAGCTGCTTTATATTCGTTTACGGTTTTTGCCACACCAGCCGCACCTCCAGCTAATGCACCCAAAGCAGACAGACCCGCAAATATAGGTATCAGTGGTAAAATTCCTCCTGTCTTGGGAATTGGTATTATTCGTGGTAAACGAAAGTGACAGTTTTTAGGAAAACACTTTTTCGCGGCTTCATATGCATATTTAATTGCTGTTGAATGATTTTTCGGTTTTAATTTTTTAATGTGTGAATGAATTTTAGATATAACGGTCTTAAACTTTTTGATCCCTGAGCCCGTTTTCAGTTTAGCATTCATAACTTTACCAACTATCCATGAAGCTAACCTTTCGCGTTTGCCAGCGTCTTTTGAATGTAATCGTTTCTTAGCCATATCTAACAGTTGGGTATCTGCTTTATGTCTGCTAGCTAAGTCAGTGTTTAGGTACGCAATATCGTGATATTTGCAAGCTTCATCCAATTTATTGATTCCCTTGTCGCCTCTTAACAATCTTTGTTTCAACTTTGTACCTGGACCACAATAGTTATAACCTGGTAAATGAAGTTCAAATGGTAAACGGTCAATTATATTATTAACTAGTCCTCCTCCTTGCATATTCTTTTATGTAATGATTGCAAACTACAAACTAGGATATTTATATTATTTTATGATGGAGCTGCTGTTTACCCAACTGTTTTCTTGATCAGAAAGTCCCAACCATTTGACGAAATAATTGTTGTCTTTTTTCCTTAAAATCTTTTCGATTAAGTAAACATTAGGATGGTTTGTTTTTTGTAATTCCTCTTTGTAAAATGATCCTAATATTTGTTGTTTTCTTTGATCTTGTATTTGATAAGTAACTGGAGAAGTTTTATTAACTGTTTTAATTGTAAATAATTCTGCGGACCAATTTGGTGTATAACCTTTATCAAAACTGCTTTTATATTTACTAATTCGAACAAAGTCACCAATTTTCAATATACTTTTTTGTGTTTTAACGAACTTGTTATTGAACTTTTTAATATTGTTTCTAACACTAGCTTCATTTATAGTATTTACATCCGCTGGCTTGTATTTTGTGACACTATGTTTATTATTATTATAAGTATTCAAAACATCTTTTAAAGTATTTCCCAACCACTCGTAGCTGCCATTATAACTGAACGCTACATGCAATTTACTTTTTAAAGTTCTTATCAGCCTTTCAACAATAGATGCTTTTTTTGTAGAGTACGATGAATAGTGATTTATGTTTAGTGACTGCATAAGCTCTTTAAACGATTTATTGTAAAATTCAGTTCCCATATCGGTTTGTAAGTTGACCGGATGTTTGCAACTTGTTTTTACAATATTATTAAATGCGGCAACAACCTCTTCTCTTGATTTTGACTTTAATGGAACAGCCCACGCATATTTGGTAAAACAATCTATCACAACTAAAATAAACGTAAATCCTTTATTATACTTTTTTAACGACTTCATGTCAATCAGGTCAGCTTGCCATAAATCATTTATTCCTTTGAGCTTAACACATCGTCGATCAAAATTTTTGCGAGCTGATCTATGTATTTCTTTTACTATCTGTTGCTTTATCATTTTGTTTATTGCGAACTAAGAAGTCTTTACCACCGAATTTATTTTCCAACTGCCTAATTCTTTCTGAGATATCAGCTTTTATCGAATTCAACAATACTGTCACTTCGTCCTTTGAACATAAATTTAATAACTGTTCGTCGACATACTTTTTATTTACAACATCATCCGGTGAAATAGGTTCTCCAACACCAGTTAATCGCGATGATTGCAAGTCATAATTTCCATTTTCTGATTTCACTAAAGAGTTTTCCTTGTAATCAAATATTTCTGAGAAACGTAATCTTTTGTGAACATGTTGCCCGAATTTGTCAATATTCATTTTTAAGAGATCCTTTTCATTTAAAGAAAGGTTTATAAATAAAAAGAAAGAGTTGCGATTGTCAATTTATAATGCCCTTTTCTCGTAATTCCTCAATGATAGAAATAACTTCGTTATCTAATCCAGTGTTCCCAGCATCTCTAGAGGCTATTAACAGTTTTAATCTTTCAACTAACTCATTAGGATCATCCCAATAAACAAAATCAGTATTCTTTTTAAATTTCTTCATAAGAATTAATCCTTCCCCTTCGCTTACGTGGTCTGCAGTACTTTTAGAAGATGAAACAGACGAAGTAGAAGGTTTGCGTAGTTTAAAAAGCGGTTTAATTATATGCAAATACTTCCGACCTCTATTTGTCTTAATCGGTTTATTCGGATCATAATCTCGTCGATGAGCATTGGTTTCTATCAAAATTTCTTTATATGCTTGTTCATCTTTTCCTGTTACTATATCTAAATCAGGTACTTTTTTAAATAAAAGTTCATTTAAGCCAGGTGTTTTTCTATACACATGACCCGCTATATAAATTTTATCGTCGTGAACGTTTACACGTGATGTTCCTATGAATAGCTTTCCACGTTCTTTTCTAACTCCAAAAGGAACATCTTCAAACATTTCAGATGACAACGACCAAGATGAGGTGTCTTGACTAGGACTTTGCAGCGACTCAACGGTTCTAAATGAACTATTGCTTGTAATACTTTTATTTAAGTCTTCATTAATATCTTCATCCGAACCGTCTCCTTGAAGGTGCAGTGTAGATTTTATGTTTTTGTAGTGTTGGTCCTGTGATTCATCATTTATGATATCATCTTTTATGACAAAGGAATTATCCTTAGATTCATTTGATAACTTTGATTGTTTATTATCATGGATCATTTGATGAAGAGGTTTTGTAATGGGTTGAAAAACTGTGTCCATCATTTTTTCATTATAAGATTCCATCGATCGCATTTCTTTTACTTTCTTTTTGACAGCTTCTGCAGCTTGAACAACCTTAGCTTTTAACTCTTTTTCCATTTTAATTAAAATTGATGTTTAGAATACGTGTTATGTTTCCTTGTTGTATCAATAAAATGAAAACGATCATCATTTTGATACCTTTTTATTAAATTCATTTTTCAAAATCAACAAAGGTATCAAAGTTCATTCTGTAACAACCTTTATTTATTGGACAATCTTTATTAATTACTAAGTAATTGTATGGATTATTCCAAATTTTTGAGCACATTTCTCGAAAATCTGTCCATGTCATATCAGTACCAACATGCTCATCATATACATGACGCAAGTTTACGTCATCTTGTTTGAATAATACTAAAAGGTTTGCGTTATCTCTTACTAATTGTTTTGGAACTTTACTATACGTTTGATTCAAATAAAAACTATCTATAAATTTATGTCTACCCATGGCAAAATAATCACGCATGTTCGTTTGATTCTCACATGCAACATCATCGAAAATTATTACTGAATGTGGTTTAGCGTCATGTGGGCTGAGAATTAGTTCATTGTCTTGATATTTAGCAAACGAAATATTTGGAACTAAATGAAAAACCTTTTCTAAGAAAGTATACTTGGGTTGGTACAGTGTTTTACAGTACACATATACATTTTTAAAACGTAAACCATTTTCATGTAATAACAGTCCTATGATTAAGTTTGTTTTTCCACAGTTTGATGGACCACAAATAATACATCTAATAGAATTAGGAAGAAGGTTCCCATGTCGGTTAGCAACTACCTCGTTGTCCGGGCAAACAATATTTAACTGAAGCGTCTGAGATTGCTTAATAAATTTCATAGTTGTGCAGGATGTCGTCGTAGACAAAATGATTTGTTTTTTATTAAATCGGCTTTTTATACCAACTGCAATGATAAGTATTGCCACGCAATTTGTTCTGTAAGCTAAGATTTTATGCACATTCATCACGGAAACGTAAAATTTGTTCATATCAAATCTATTTATAATATTGGGTGTTCTATCCCACCGCAAGAGAGTGGAGGCAAACGAACGTTTGCCGACACGAACGAGGGGTGGGATAGAATGCCCAATATTATACTACTACTTTAGTGTCATTGGAAAGTCACTTACTAAAGTAAGAAAGTTTGAATCAATTGTTATTTAGGTACCTATTTTATGCTTTTTAAACGTGTGCAGTCTTTCCTCAAATTGTGTCACATTTTCATGAAGCGTTCTTGATTTAGAAGTAGATGGCAGACAATCGAGTGATATATCTACAAATAAAATATAATAAATATCAGATGTTAAGACTGTCAGCGTCATCGAAAAACCAACTTGTAAATAGCTTAAAGTGTTCAAAATGTTCCTATTTTGCGTTTTTTTAAATTATGTGCTGTGGCGTGCCACTCTGAGCTTCTGCTTTAGAACTAGATGCCGGAAAATTAAGCAAAATACTTGCTAGAAAGTATAACAATTTCATTTTATGTACGGCAAATGACCACACAGTACACCTGATGGTGTACTGCGAATTTCGTGCAGGTATATAAAACGCAAAATTACCTTTTTCTTCTCCAGCTTACATATAGGGAAATTTGCAAGAATTTCATCAGAAAGCTGTGTTTACCTTTAATGTAGGATAGGCATTTCTTTTTAATCTATTACCCTTTTTGTTGAACATTTTACGAGGAAAGTGATCGCCATATATAAACTTATTAACATTTAACTTCTTTATGGGTATATAGACCAAATCCTCATTACCTGTATATTTTTGTATATACCCACAGTCGACATCTAAAATAAATAAAAATATCGATAAGCACAGCACTAGGACAATGTAAAGTTTATAAATAAGGAACTAAAAAATAACCCGAATTTTCTTCTAATTGTTACTTAGACACATATATTTACCGATATTACCACTTATTAATAACACTGTTTTTACTCAAATTGACTTAAAACTTGGAATACACTACAAAACTTACCTGTTTGGGTCAAGCGGGAATCTAGCCAATAATATATCCTTACTCAACTTTCTCAATCTTTGAATACTACAAATTTCACACTTACGCAAAGATTTGCCACCCATAATGTAATTTTACCACGTTTTTTACAGTTTTTAAACTTCCGAGCTGTACAAAACACACAAATATTTAAACAGAACTACAATGGCACCATAAAGAAACTTTGAATGGCGCGTTACATGCTAGCCAACATGACCATACCGTATAATGCGACTAAATTAGCGTGTTGTGGCTGGTACAATAAGACAGAACGTTTTATTAACTTTGTTCATTGGTAGGATTATTTCGTAATTTAATGTTGGCACAAAGTACGTTCATAATTCCATACAATATATTTTTTATATGAAGTGTCGACCCCCTGGGCCACGGTGGCTGCCAGTAAGTATGCCCGAGCAAGGGAGTCTCGGTTGCTACAGTACTAATAAATTGGGCACCATGGAGGTAGAAGCAAATAGGTTTGATGATGTTTTGAATTCACAAACTTAGTGCACACGATGTTCTAAATTCAATTTACTTTATCCTCTAGGGGATAAAAACGGCTTTTGCACTCAGATATCGAAGAGTAAAAATACTCTTTCCGAGATGGTGGGATGAAAAAAATATTTATTTACTTTATCGTACTCGTAACGATGTGTGTACGGTACCTACAAAGTCACCATAGTAAAATTAATAAATGGAAGTACCTATTAATCCATGATTTTTTTTCAACATTTTATTTTAATTTCTTGCGACTGATTGAAATAAAATTGTAGTAGCTAGACAGACAGACAAACAACTCTACCACCTATCAAACCGAGTACACAAACATGTAATTACCCCGCTGGGAATCGGACCTGGGACCTTTGGGTTCGAGACTCGGTGGTCCACTAACCACTAAGCCACAGAGGCGGTTAACAGAGGCACCGAATTGTAAATTCGCAACAAAATTTGCGTAACATTCCCATATCTATACGCATATTGGAAATACCTAGAAATACTTACGTACTTTTATCAAGGTGGGTACACGTAGGTAGGTTGTAAACTTGATAACTTACCTAGTTGAAGCCTTGGGTAACCAAACTGGGAGAAACTCGGGTTGAATACGAGAAATGGCGGTTCACCATAGTATAGTTAGAAGACTAAGAACGTGAACACACTCCTAGCACTGGCGTATTAGATAGATACCTTTCCGTAGGGTTAACCGAACGTTTTTAGTTTTTATTTTTTACTTTTATTTTATTTAGTACTAGCTATTGCTCGTGGCTTTGCTCACGTGGAATAGTGATTGTTTGTAATATAAGTCAAAATCTATAGGGATAACCCTGAAACACTTCATTATTTCTTAAAAAAATACAGTTGTCCGTAAAAACTTTCCTCCCCTATTACACCTTTCTAGGAAATGTTTTTCAAAAAATGCTAAAACACGTCATTCTTTATTTTTATTGAAAATCTAATTATCGATTAAAATAATTCGTTTTATAGTTCTTACTTTAAAAATAGCAATTTCCTCAAAAAAACGTTCATCCGTTTTCGTTTACTCATTTAAAGGAAAATAAACAAAATTCCTGAGACACGTCCGTTTTAATTTCTTTTCAAAAAGCCAAATACCAATTTGACGGACTTTCATACAAACTTTCACCCCCTATTTGACCTCCTTAGGAGATGATTTCCGTAAAATCCTTTCTTAGTGGCTGGTTACGTCACTCAATTAACCTACAGTCCAAATTTCATCTTATTTGCTTCAGCGGTTTCGGCTCGGCGATGATGAATCAGTCAGTCAGGACAAGTCATTATCTTTATATATAAATCTTCTGTGCGTGTGTATGAAATTGAACTCCTTCTAAACGGCTGGACCGATTTGAATGAAATTTTCTGTGTGTGTTCAAGAGTTCAAGTGGATTCGAGAATGATTTATATTTACAATTGGACCCGGCGCTGCTATAGGAGTCCATCATGGGATTCGGGTGTTCTTAAGCGGACGAATGATTTGTTTGTTTTGTTGTCATGGAAACGTTAACTGTCAAAGCGGTACGAAGTCCGCCGGCCAGCTAGTATGTTTAGAGGTTATTGTAAAAAAAAACAGAAGATATCAGAGAAAATTTAAAATACACTGAAATAGGTAGTTGCTTATAAACATTATCTAACCGTTCTTACTTATCAGGAACGGTTCCAAGAAAACAAAAAAAGCTAATAGTTACACTGGCAGAGATAAGTCATTCTAACAGCATGTTCATAATAAGAAGATTATTCTTCTTTTTCTTCTTCGGTTCTTCTTTACAAAAATACCGAATAGTTAGTTGTCTCATGCTGATCTGGGACGTAAAAAGTCTGCCTACCTTCTCGTGCATGTCATAAGAGCCGACTAAGGGACAAGAGGTTCTAGGTGCTCGCGCATCAGCCGATTGGCTAGCTGTTACCTAATTCACCGCGGAGTCCTACTTTGATTATGCTAAATGTGGCGTCAACGGCAAGTTTACTCAAAATTGGTGTTTTGGCAAGTTTACTCTGTCTACCCCTTTTTGAAAGAAAGACGTGAGAGTATGTATGTGTGTATGAATGTATATGTATATGTAGTAAGTTACATAAAATTAATATTTCTCAATAAAAGTGTTTGACGACCAAAGTAAAGCTGGAATTGTTCAACTACCGCAGTTTCGAAATCGGTTTCTATTTACCTACCTGTGCATGGGTTCTAGCCAATCAAATATTTTTAGCAAATAATTATAAATTTATTAATACAGAGGCTGATCACAAAATTAGCCTTATTGCTAACAAGTAATATCTTCCAGGTAACCCTTATATTCATTGTCACAGTTAATCATACTGTTTCCCAAAAGTTTACATGAACTCTACACATTCAAAGGTACTGTAAGGAGGTTATATGCAGCTCAGAGTAAAAGTTAGTTTATTGCATTTGTATGTAAGCCTCTTTAGTCTGGATGAATATTTGAATCATCGAACATCTAAAATTAAAAAGGTTTGCAACGGTTTGACACAGTAGACAGGAGCTAAACGTAGTGTTAAATTCTCTTTGACAGGAGCGAGACAGTCCGGCTCAAAGCCGAGGTGCTCTGAGATCATTTTAATCTAATGTAATGTTTTCATATAGGTAATACAAGTTAAGTGCAAATGTTGTTCTTATTTTATATCCTAGTAGGATTCCCTAAGTAGAGGGAACACTACAGTACTTAATCAAATAACTGCTAAAATAAGTTTCAATCATAGTGTTTATAATATGTATCTAGTTGCTTAAAATTATAACAACCTAGCTAAGACAAGAAAGAATAGCAGGTAGCTTATCAAGGGTAAGGAAAGCCAAATTATTCGGACTGTATAAAGGAGTACCTATTGTTCCACGATATCTGTGGAGTTAATTAGCATCTTTAGTCTGTAGTGCCCGCACTGAAGAGGCAGAATGCTGTTTTCCGGTCTGCCGCGCGCCGCAAGACAGCATCCATTCGGCTCGCCCAGATTAAAAGGTGCAATTTAAACAGATTCCTTTCGCCGGCCGGGAAATCCAGATTGCGGGTAATCGCCCCCCTCGGTGCCGTCTTAGACAAAAGAGGCCAAATTTAAGAATAATTAGCCGCTTCTCTAATAAATTGCGTGCCGTAGTTACCTACCTCTTTGTTTATGCTACTTTGAAAATATAAGTCTGAACGAAACACACAGAGGGCTATAATTGGTCTGTGACGAAACATTAGAAAAAATATTTCTAATGTCGCAACAAGGATGCGCTTGCTCTATATCTCATATTAGCGGCCCGCCCCGGCTTGGCACGGGTGCAGGTAAGTACTCTTATTTTTAATTTTTTTTTAATATAGCCTATGTTACTCAACGCTAATCTAGCATTCTAATGGTAAAAAAATTTTTTTAATCGTTCAAGTAGTTTTTGAGTTTATTCGTTGCAAACATACATACAAAAATACAAACCTTTATTCTTTATTATTATAATTATATAATAATAATATTAGTACTTATAGACTCATCTCAAATAACTCCGGTAGATATAGTGGCATCGGTGTCCGACACTTTAACTGTTCGTCAGTCAATGAAATTACTTATCTTCGCCAAAAAATAATATTATAGAAATTCATTGAAATTTTACTGGATGACAGGTGCAGGTGAAGGATAAGCAGGCGCTCTGTGTTCATCCCCTATCCTTATCTATACTAATATTATAAAAAGGAAAGGTTTGTATTTTTGTTTTGTATTTTTAAATTCTTTCACCATTAGAATGCTACATTAACGCCGAGTAACATAGGCTATATTTAAAAAAAAGAAGAAATGTTTAATAATAAAAATACACTCGTGCGCAGCCGGGGCGGGCCGCTAGTTTCTAATAATTAAAGGAAAAGTGACGATTACTGGTGCCAGCTCTACCCTAGTCTTCTTCTTCTTCTATCAAATAAAAATGAATGTTGCTAAGCGCAAAACTCGAGAATAGCTGGACTGATTTGGCTATTTTTTTTAATGTTCCTTAAAGGCACACGGAAAGTTTTAATAAAGAAAAAAAAGTGCTTTTGACAGAAAGAAGTCTGTCCGGGCAGCTTGTCTATACTAATATTATAAAGAGGAAACCTTTTTTTTTGTATGTATGTATGTATGTATGTATGTTTGCAACGAATAAACTCAAAAGTACTCGACCGATTAATAAAATTATTTCACCATTGCTACATTAGCGCTGAGTATATTAAAAAAAATTCCGCCCGTAAACCATAAATACCTACTGGCTTTAACTTTTGACCGCTACCTTTGGTTTAGTGGTTAAGACCACCGGTTTCCGACACAGAGGTCTCGGGTTCGATTCCCAGCGGGAGATATATGTTTGTGTACTCGGTTCGGTTGGTAGTAGAGCTTGTTTCGTTGTGTTCCGGCAGCTAAGATAGGTATATAGCCGATAGCCGATGCCTCAGTAGTTAAGGATTGCGGGTGAATTGCGCTTCCATCTTCGGCCTTATCGTAACACTAGCTATGCTCTGCGGTTTCACCCGCGTTAATATTTTCCCGTTTTTGCAACATTTTTCATTGCTGCTCCACTCCTATTAGTCATAGCGTGATCTATTATAGCCTATAGCCTTTCTCAATAAATGAACTATTGAACCCAAAAATAATATTTCAATTCGAACCAGTAGTTCCTGAGATTAGCGCGACCAAACAAACAAACAAACAAACTCGTCAGCTTTCACCGTGAGATGCAGGCCAAGTGCTTACCTGTAAGTTATTAAAAAAAACTTTCAAGTTGACTAGAAAACAGAATAATTTTAATTTTATTTATTTAAATACTAGCTGTGCCCTGCGGTTTCACCCGCGTTAATTAGCGACTGTTCCACTCCTATTAGTCATAGCGTGATGTAATATAGCCTATAGCCTTCCTCAATAAATGTACTATTCAACACAAAAAGAATTTTTCAATTCGAACCAGTAGTTCCTGAGATTAGCGCGTTCAAACAAACAAACAAACAAACAAACAAACTCTTCAGCTTTATAATATTAGTATAGATTTTTGCAACATATTAAATTACATGGCGGACTTAACGCCTGAGGCATTCCCTAACAGTCAACCATAGGGTGGTGCAGAGATAACATAACAGAGAATAAGCAGGCTATGTGAGAAAATTAGTTTTAAATAAATAAATTTTATTTTATATTTATCTTAAGTGCTAATTGCTGCACTGAAGCTGAATTAAATACTTATAAAATACAGTGAAAAAATCAACGCCTACACGACACAGCCAGGAATCGAACCTGGGTCTTCCGCAATCAGGGCGGCTGCACTGACCGCTATGCTACCGGGAAGGCTGACGTAAGCGTTGAATTTTGTCACTGCTTTTTAATTTTTTGAATGCTTTTATAGCAGCAGAGACCACATATCCAACGGTCATTACATAAATAGGTAATCTCCTATCTAAAAGTTTAGATTTTTTAAAATAAGATGCCAGTTCTTTTTTTTATTTTATTTTTCTATTTTCTTACGCCTTTTTTAGCTGCTTATTGTGTTGATTCGACATTACTTACAATTACGATTAAAATCAGCAAAACTATGTTATTTTGTATACTCATTAACGAGCTTAAGGTTGACAGGTAAGTAGTCTATAAACGGATAGGTACCGCCAAGTCATATCTCGGGGTACGAATTAATTTAGGAGCCAAAGCGCATACCTTGAGCTCCCAGCTCTAACTCTCAAAACTTATAATTGAATCTTGAATCCATAATTGGATAGTAACAGTCAAAGTCCAGATGAATAAGGAAGTGTCTAAGACGTAAGATACCTACTGACGAATTGTTTATAATTTGTTTCAGTTCGATTTTCAACTTCCAAACTAATTAACTTTTGTTCTTAACGAGATTTCCAATATTACCTAAAAGGATTTGCAAGGTAACTGGGTAGTGTAGGTGTAGGTACAATCATCATGTTCTTTACCAATTAACATGGAGAAATGAAAAAGAAATATTTTAAAAGTGGAACAGATTAACAAGCGTCGCCTCTGTGGTATATAAGAGCACCTTTCTTAGACTCAGAGGTCCCGGGTTCAATTCCCAGCGGGACAGGCACATGTTTGTGTACTCAGTTTGGTTGGCTTGATTGTCCGCCTGGCTAGCTAACGTCATCTTATATAAATGTCGTCAAAACATCAATGTTTGTAGCATTGTTGTGTTCCGGCAGCTAGAGATAAGATAGCCATCAGTGCCTCAGTAGTTGAGGATTCCGGGTGAAGTGCGTTTCCATCATTGGCCTTATCATCACTTAACAATAGGTGCGTTAAAGGCACTGCGATTACACTTAAGATATTAAAACAAATTGACGCGGCCGTATAAAATATATAAACTGGTATATTGGCCTCAATAATAGGCAGAGAAACCACAAAATACATGATTTTACCGCCTCTGGTGCTGTGGTGTTGCGTGTGGATGTGTACGTGCGTAATTGACAGTTGACTGGACAATCCCACCACCTAGTGTCGCCACAGCAACTCCTGCGTAGCCAGGTTATGATTAATTAAGGTAGACACGTTGTTTTTTTTTTTAAATCGACAGTTATTAATTAGGATAAGTAAAAATCTGCAAAATATACCTATATAATTTTATTACATTCCAAGGAGAATTGTTGTTATTAAGAAAAGCTGCAATCTTATTCTTTCATTATGGAAAAATAGTTTGCTACCTATCTAACCGAGACTCTCAAACAGGAGGAACCGAAAAACTGAACAACATGTATAGTACTTTCATGGTTCCATAACGCAGCTCCATTCTTTTTTGTAGGTAACTTAGGGTCTTAATTTTTCAGATTTCCAAATGTAATTATTCGAGAGATTTTTTCTATTTCTATATAAGTTTCCAAATAAGGAATTTAAAAGCAACAGACTTAAATTAAAACAAACATCAATATACAGGTATGTACCGAACTCCAGAATGATATCATACAAACGAACAGCGAAATATACCTAATGCTGTCAAGGTTTATAAACTGCCTTCTGAGGTTAAATCTTTGAATGATGCAAAGTTTTTTAATGCATTAAAGCTACTCGAAGTGTCGATATAATTTTAAAAAATTTTTGGAATAAAAAACGTAATGTAATGTTTTAAGTAAATTTTATGGTGTAGGTGTTGTTATTTCTGTCAGAAATTAACTATTATTTTGCTGCTTATAATGTTGTATTAATTTTATAGGTTCTTTATTTTGATTTTTTTTTGTCACCAGTTAAGTGTTTGCTGATCTTTAATTCACAAAGGCGACATAAATCAATAACTTCTTTTGATGCATACAATAGGCCACCACGACTTTTTTGGTATGTTAAACTTTTGCCATTTGGCTCCCCACATGAACCCTTTATGCATGTACTGCATTAATTTTTTTTGTAGAAAATACTACGAAGCCCGCTTTAAATTCCACTACCTTTTTTCCAAATGGAGATAAGAATATTTCGATCTCATAAATTTGTTTTTTTTATTTATTTATCTATATTATTATTTTCCTTTAATAGCCAGAATAAACATTATGATGAAGTCGATATCAATATTTTGTTTTTGTACTGTCGCAGCTCTAACTTTGTTGCAGTGTGACCAATGTAATTAAATTAAAATTTCCTATTTTCGGGATAAGTGACGGGACGTAAATATAATATATTAATGAAGTAGACCGATCATAAACATACAGTTTCATAGTATTGAGAATTTTTAATCCAATTAAATTAAAAAAAAAATTGGAAAAACAAAATAAGTTACAATTTATAAGTAGTGATCTATCATTAATCAAATAAGTATTTATAGTAAAAATACAGTTTTAACTTTATAGAACGTGAAATATAAATTGTAATTCAATGTTGTCTCATTCAACTTTAAAAGTTACGCAAAGTTGCAACTTGACGTTGTAGTGGCAACACTTTTTGATTAACAATATTTTTTCAGTTTTTTGCAAATTTAGTGCATTATTCAATAACATTAAGACAAAATAATAGTTACAGATGAAAAGTAACGTTATCCTTTTGTACAATCGACGTTTCTGATCGCTTTTTACGTGAAAACACGCTTCAATTTGGCATTTTTTGCTTAGGTGCATGCGGCACCGTGATTTGCAAATGACGCTGGAACACGCTGGAACTAGTTTTATATAACGGATATGATCGGCGGTCATATACTTTTGGCAGAGGGGAACGCCTGACAGTGGCGTCTCCGGTCGGTTTGATGCTCTAAGACCAGTAGCAGATACGCATGGTAAAAGATAGGCTGAAAAGAGCCAAGGAATATTTTTATTTTTAAAGAATCTTTCCTTAGCATTAACTTAAGTTGAGTAGGAGAATTTTGGATACCTCACTTCCTACTAAATGAGATTCTGGCTATATTTATTATCCATTTAATTTCTACTCTAAAAACATAAATGGAAATAGGTTGCATGGGCTCGGTTTCCATTGCTCCCTAAATAAAAGAAATATCATTGACAGCAATTGTCCACTTGACGGCAGTTGTCAAAGTTAATTTCGTTCGTCTTGATCAGATGAACTGTTAAAGAAATTAAACTTGAGAGGAAAGTGATCTATTACTTTATAATAATTCTCTACGTTTATTGTTAGGTTAACAACCTGATAGAAATGACGTTTCTTAAGGTTTAAAGTTAAAAGTATCTCACAAGCCAAACAATAAAGGTTTGCAACATCATGACATCTGTTTGTTTTGATTTAAAAGTTTAATTAATTTGGTTTACTTTAACTTAAATCAAATCAAAATGGAAGTGGGGAACTGGAGAAAAAGTATTGTGAACCAGTTACACATGAGGAATAAGTGTGAAACGGCAGCTTTCCAGGATATCATAGCTTTCCGTAAGTATCATAACCTATAATTTAAATCGCCTTTGTCTACTTGTTGACATTGGAAACTATTTTGAATATATTTTAATTTATCTAGGAGCCATTGTTGTTCACACTGTTTACCATTGTCACGCTGTAATGATGTGACTGTTATCTCTAGTCTCGAGCCATAAAGATGAACTACCTACCTGTATGAGATGCCTATCACAGACTACAAGAGTGCTTATAATAATATTTATTCTAATTTTTGATAGATTAGCAAGGATAGCTAAACAAAATTATGATATATTATGTGTTATTTAATTACATCCAAGTTGATTAGCCAGTTTCATTCATAATGAAATAAAAATTGTGTACACTTTTTCAATTGCAAAATTAATTATAATTGCTTTTTTCTATTTTGTCTTATCTTCTATCTGTACGTCTTTTTTACAACTTAATATTCTGCCTGGTTTATCATAGAAGAAGGATTAATAAGTATCTAAAATTAAACCATTGGTTAATTTTCTTTCCTTCACAACTGTAATATTTGAAAGAAGACCACGAGCGGGATTCCAACCCGCACCTCATGACATGCCGGGTCAGGTGCACTACTATCTATGCTATTGTGGCTCAATCTAACTCGCCGAAATTAATCAACACTTCTACTCTTACTCTGTCTAAACTGTAATATCCTTAGAGTTAGACTTACAGATAACTTAGTCATACCAACTTTAGTCATACCAGCTTTACAAATAAAGAAAAAAGAAATCCTAACTTACTTTACCTAACGTTACTAAAGTTTTATGTTGCCTATTGATTACTTGTAATTAGATATTTATACTTCAAATTATGTATTTCTTGCAAGCACCATTCAATTCCAAAAACAAACAGTATAGTTAGATTCAATTGTTTATTAACCCGTCCCGCGCTGTAGGTATAATTAGCGGGCCACCTTACGTACGACCGTGCGTACATATGGCGCGCGAGGACTTAATAATTATTGTTCTGTATCTGTGTGTTTTAACCATGCTGTCATTATGTCTGGACACTGCTGGCAGTGGACTAGTAAAGGATGATAATGATGATGATGGTGATGATGTTACTAAAGTACCCACTGTCTATTCTGATGGTATTACTATCATTGATTTCATTTCTCTATTTTAGAACTAGCTGACCCGGCGGACTTCATACCACATTTTTTTTTATATAGCCTATGTAACTCAGCACTAATGTAGCATTCTAATGGTGAAAGAATTTTTTAAATTGGTCTAGTAGTTTTTGAGTTTATTCATTGCAAACATACATACATACAAAAATACAAAACTTTCCTCTTTATAATATTAGTATAGGATTAGTATAGATTATATACACTTTTATTGCAGATCAGTAGCATCAGTACAAATTATAACTAAGACCTCTATATGGCATAAAATGTACAAACTATGGTAAACACTGTTAGTAAAATGTTATCTTTTTTATCTTTCAGAAAGCAGACTCTTTGACAATGTTAATACTCTGAAAAATGAGAACTTGCAACTCACATTAGTTAATGAGAGAATAAGATATTCAAACACAGATAGTACTGTGTCTGGAGGTGGTATGTATACATAGAACTAGTTTATTATTTTATGTCCACTTACCTATACCTGATTTATATTTAGCAAGGTACAGATTAAGCTTTAGATCCAAATAATACCAATATTCCAGGTAGTGGGCACAATGAGAGAATACAGGCATTAGAACAAAAGATATTGGTACAACAAGAAGAACTAACATCTTTGCACAGGCGTAGAGGAGAAAGTTCACAGCAAATAATAAACCTCAATGCTCAAGTGCATGAATTAGAAAAGCAGTTGCAAGCAAAAGATTTAATGTAAGTGTTCATTAAATAATAATTGTATAATAATATTTAGTATGTGTTTGTAGTTTGATAATTAAATTTATTAATGTGGTTTGCCACATACATTCATGTATGTATGTATGAACATACAATGATCATACATAAAACTTGTAATAATGTGTGTTTATATGCAATAATATGCAACAAAAATATAAAAAATAATGCTGTAATTAAATTAATGTAAATTTTGACTTATTGCACCACTTATTTACTAATATAAAGTTTTATTAAATTATTTTGTTGAAAAAATATTTCAGAATTTTCAGTAAAAATATATTTGAGACTTTTGTTTTTTCTAGAATTGCAGAAAATATAGCTCTAATAGCTTCTCTTAGAGCAGAGATACAAATGTATGAAACAAACATGACTGAGCTACAAGGACTGAATCAAGTGTTAAGAGATGAACATCAAGCTTTACAGATAGCATTTGCCGCCATTGAAGAGAAACTCAGAAAGGCACAGGTTTGGAAAAAAATATATTAAATAACATAATTTTAAAAGGAAGCTGTTGGTCCTTTTGGCAACCAATTTGTCCTTAGGAAAATTGGATCTCGGAGAATCTAGTAGGTAAAGAGTACACACTTGCTTAATGCCATCCCCACCAGAAAACTGAGCCCAACAGCAAACTTATTAAAAAATGGTCATTAGAAAAAAAGCTTTCTTTCTTTTTTTTTTGAATGACATGAATGACAAGTTAAGCTCATATTATATTTATTAAGTGCTAAAAAGTAAAGTTTTTTGGGCACTTGATATAAGAAATAAAATAAAAACCTTTGGCGCATTACACACCAAAGACACATGCATGTTCTGTAAGACATTTTGATTGAATGAAGTAACTCCAAAAATACAAATAATGCATATTTTTGTTCATAATGCCACTTGTTGCTAGATGTGCGAAAGATAATTCTCATACATTCATTTATCGTCCTTGTCGTATTTTTGGCAATACTGTGAGTGCCCGCGTTATATCTACTACATAAAAGATAAGTCTGATAACTATTACAATGAATAACGCAACTAGGTAATAATAAGTAACCACAACGAAAAAATTAGGGTTTTTTTCATCTAAGCCTAAAACTGCGAATAAATTAAAAAGTCAGTTTTTTGTTGCATTTTAGTCTTATTTTGAATAGTTATACTTACCTATATTGTAAATAATCAAAATGTGCACATTGGGCTGCCTTTGTAAAACATGGTGTATAATTAGGATCATCATCATCATCATCATCAGCTCATTTTTGTCCCCACTGCTGGGGCATGAGCCTTCCCTATGAATGGATAGGGAGAATGGGCCATGAATCACGACGCGGGCCCAGTGCGGGTTGGTAGTTGTTATCGACTGCTAATGCAGCCGGGACCCACGGCTTTACGTGGCTTCCGAAGCACGAAGGAGGATAATTAGGACAATTATTTAGAATTAACCATAACTAGTTAATACTAATAAAAACCGTAAACTATTTGTTTACGGTTTCGTAAATGTTTAATAACTTTTTTCGTAAATGTACCTACAACTTTTAAGATCATTACATACAGCTGTAGGTACTTACTTAAACAAAGCAGACAACATTTATTCGAACACAAATCTGTTGTTATATATAAACTCTCTGTATAAAGTTTATGAGCGTAAATTATGATTTGTGTGTTAATTTTTTATGTAAATAACAATAAATGCCATGTTAATAGTTGTTCAATACATTATACCACAACAATTGTTATTTAACGTAGGTATATTAGCTTAGGTAGGTATTCGATATTACATAATTGACGTGATGATTACCTATGTCACGTGAAAAACGTTTGAATGTACTTACATAATTCTTTAAACTAATTGTCAACAATATTGTACTAACAAGCTGTTGGTTTTACTAGATAAAGTACATAATTAGGGTCTTTTAACAATGAACAATCAGGTACTAAGTAATCATGTATGTTAATTGTTGTTAGAGAGAGAGTTATTATGTTTCGGTATGTTTGTATAGATACTACGAAGTTACAATTTTTAAACCTATTACCAAATTTAGTCAAACTTTCTATGTTTATGGAGTCTAAATATTTTAAAGTCCACTTAAAATCGCATAAATTCAATTGATTAAAAGTTTTTTTTAATGCTTTTCCACCTCATCATCCATCATCACTAGCTTATTTTATGTTCGCACTGCTGGGGCGCGAGCCTTCCCTATAGATGGATAGAGAGAACTATAAACCACCATGCGAGCTCAGTGCGGATTGGTGGTTGTTAAAATACAGTTGGGACCAACGGCTTTTCGTGCCTTCTGGAGCACGGAGGACCTCGAGATATTAAATTGTAAACTTGTAAAAGCCCGAGTAAGGTAAATACTGACGTACGATTATTTTTAAATGGATTTTATCTACCCCGAAAGAACGCATCTAAGAATGTCATTCTTATGTTAATCAGTGGCAGATTGAGACGGTCGTTCTCACATCGATATAAAAATGGCGTTTGCATGTGATACAAGATGGTACAGTCAAGTGCAATCATATATGGTCCAAGCATATGGGCAGCTAAATGACACTATTGATGCCCATTCTGTTTAAAAAACGCTGCACTGAAAGGGAAAGTACCTACTAAGACATTTTTATTGAAGCAGGCATACTGTCCGCCTGATTTAAAGCTGCCACTGTAGACTATAGACGCTTGCAAAACCAGCAGCGGTATCACACACGCGTAGTAACTATTACTTAATCTGTGCCCGCGCGTTGCGGATCTGGTATAGAATAATAATTAGAAGACAATTTCTTCATTCTGCGGCAATCATAATAAACTGAAAGAGTACCTACGTTGATTTCTAGAATATACTTACTTACCTACGCAAACACTTCACGTTTAAATAAAACACTATAATATGATGAACACTTCAGAGCCTCTCCTATTATCAGGCTAAAGTAATTTAAAAAATAAATGCAAGTAGATCTCGAAAAATTGATTTACAAATATTGAAATGAAACTAATTTACCGAATCTACTCGCGTTTATTTTACACATCGATCACGTCAGCATAAATATTAAATCAAATGAATGTGTAAATAAACGCAAGTAGATCCGTAAAAGTATTTTCATATCAATGTGTAGTGTTCGCGTAAACTTTAGAAAACAATATATTTACAATTAGTTATAATATCATGCCAAGCCCATGCAAATTAAAAAGTAAACTCAATAATTCCAGCTACCATTTTCTTTATGAAAGACCTTGAAATAATTGTAACGTATTATTCTTTTGCAATTCTATGTTATTGTTTATGTAATGTAATAGTTTTGGCACGGTAATGTTAGTTTTTAATTTTCAACAATTTTCGACTGGAAATTTAGATTTTATAGCATCATTTAAAAATTGGAACTATGCCAAGCTCACTCGAAGATTCCTTTAGCATATCCAGGATGTTCCAAAATTTTATTGTGATTGTACAACAAGGTTTTTAATTTAAACTATCTATTGCTTAAGGTAAATGGGACTGGATTAATTAAGATTGGTACCAACGCTTGTTTACCATTAGAAGCATATACAATTAGATTTCCTTGAAAATCTATTAATGATATCTAATTTCCTGTGTACTGTTCGGTACCAATTGGATAAGCGCGAACACACCTACCGCTACTTTAATTAATTAGAAGTAATGTATCGGCTACGCTATAAAATGGAGCAAGCTGTATATTTTACGACCCTCATATGATTATCGTAGTGCCTATATGCAAAATGTGTCTGCATCTCAAATAAGAACACTTTCATAGTCAGTTTGAATGAAAATTTTGAGATTGTATGACCGAGTGTCAGTTGTTTTTTATTCGGTGCAAAGTAGTGTGTGAACAATTCAATTATATTATCTCTATATTGCCTAGCCGAACTTTTGTATTATAAATACAATATCACTACAATGCGAAAACTGTTTAAAAAGGTTGTGTTGGAGTAATTCACAATTGAATACGATAAGTGATGATGATGCACTTTGTTTGAAACAGTTAGTAACAGTGAAGTGTTTTTGTTATTACAGGACGAAAACCGGTCTTTAGTGGAAAGGCTAATAAAATATAAGGCCAAAGATGCAGATAAGATGAATGAAGAAAATGAACACTTTCTCAAGTAAGGAAACATATTTATTTGTTTTACGTGTAGTGAATTTATTGCATAGCATGTAGCAATATTTTTTGTGATAATTGTGGAAACACGTATCATTTGTATTCCCTTACCGCTCGAGACCAAAAGCTCTTACGACACCTCGAGTCCCACAACATTTTGTAGTAAGGTTAAATGGCATATTTGGGGGCATTTGGTCATTCTTTATTATCAAAATTAAAGCTTTTAGTAGGTTTCATTGTACTCAAAACAGTAATGTATTAGTGAATGTCGCTGCTATTGAAATTAAGTAAAGCACAAGTAAATGTGCACTGCATAGTAGAACAATATGTTTGTCTTGTATTTATTTCTTACAATTTATCTGTGTATTTTCTTAGGAACTCTCGGTAATGAAATCTAGGCAATTTATGATTTAACAAAAATAATAAATACATGATAAACATTCGTAGCAATTGACACTGCACCAGAGTATTTACCATTTTTGTATTTATTATTTTAACGATTGTTGTGATTAGAATGGGTATGCGTGTGCGACGCAGCTTAAACGGCTTGCAAGTGTATCCATGATATTTTTTTGTTTTTGCTTCTGTTTTTTTTTTAATTTCTTCAACAGGTCAAGCAACCCTACCGCGTTTTTCATCAACACGTTTGGTAGAGTTAGTTTCGGGTGAGTTTGACATAATGTGAATGAGAATGTGGTGGTTTGAAGGCATTGTGGCGTTCATAATTGAACATTTACCTCTCCATAAAAGTGGCCCATATATGTCTTAACTGCACTCTGAAACTGACTCATTTTGGGTCTCTGTACTGTCATATCGTTGCCTATGAATCGTTTTCCAGTAAATTATCTCGTCTTTTATATCAAATTATCATCTCTGTTACCAACTTGATGTCGCATACACTATGTTTCTTTGTACAAGTACTGTTTTTCGATACTAATAGCATTTGGTTACAAAATTATCATCCTATCATTTTAAATAATGTCGAAGTATCATCATTTGATCGACGGATAGGTATATCATACTTACAATTTTCATTGATGTGTGCATGTAATTAATCAAAGCAAGATTTTAACATAAAGCTATATTTGTTATACGAGTAGTGTAAAGTGTTATGGTTTCTGGTTTGGATGTTACAAGTTTTAATGTGAGTGTAGTAAAATGTCTCTTGTTTAATTAGCTATAAAAATCGTAGTTTTTCGTATGTGGATGTTTTATTTGATTAACGATAACATTATTTGAGCGCTGTAACTTTTATGACTTGTTATTTCTAAATCATAGCCTGTGTCATGAATCAGTTCATAATATCTATCTACATTTTAACAATAGGATTTATAGCGCTAGGTGAATGCGTCTTAAATTGTTTTTACATTTTACATTTTAAAAGTTTTCGATGTGGGTTGCCACTCCTTTTAAAAATAATAATAATAATTTTGTTTTCAAGCAATTTTTGTTAGATATAATTTTAATATTATATTTTAGTATAGGCAGACGTTTTAGGGTCTAATATGTAATCTGAGCTTTATGCACTCCGAAACATATACATAGTCAAGTCAAGTCCGGTTCACTCGTCTGCTCGATTCCCAAGTAAGCACGTAATATCGCGTTTCCCAAATATTTTAGTTACTTATATATTTTTTCAAAACACGTTAGGGGGTGCCCTCAATGCTTGGTATACTTGGATACTTGGTACATTTTATAGTAGGCTGGCAACCCTAGCTCTCAGTTGCTCAATTTGAAGAGCAAGCGCTTTATTTGCGAAAGTTTCTAGGCAAGTCATCTTGTTTCAAGTGCTATTTTCGCTTTTGATGTAAATATAGAATTATGGTAAGCCTATTTTATCATTATGTAATAAGGGATAATTATTGACTATTGTATATAATTATGAATCGATTTTGTTAACGGTTTCGTTATTTATACAAATAGAGTGTTATTTGAATAGAGATTTGGCATGGTGGTTTTGCATGTTACTGCACGTTTTTGATTTCAGATCAATTGCACATTTGAGGTATGCGTTTTGCCTGTTTTGAATGAAAATTTTGTTCTAATCAATTTGGCTGTCTAAAGAAATACAAAGTGACTATGCACTTTCTTTATTTGCGCTGTTATAGAGATGCAATGTCAAATGACAAAAAAATCTTTCCTAGTGCCTCTTATGCAACCTTAAGTGATTCCTTCAAAGTAAAACCTTGATCTTAAACGTTTTCATAAGCGTTGTAAAAAGATAATGATTGTTTCCAAAATTACTCCATAAATTAAATCGGTAAAAAATTAAGGAAACTAAAGTAAAATCTTAATTTTTTTTATTTATATCTTCAAAGTATTGAGCTTTTAAGTTGTGATTATAACTTTTTAATATTGCATATCGACCGTTCGGAAAGACAATCCAATCCGAAAATAATGTAACAATTTATGTTTTTTTTTAATTACGCTTTTAAACTTTCGCGTTCTATTTTAATCAAAGGTTTAGAACGGGAACTTACGCAAACTACTTTGTATAGGTATCATAGGCATACCCTAATATACCCGACGCACAGTGTGGGATTTGGTATCATTTTCGGCCACCTTAGTTTTATGTTTTCATTTGATCCGTTATTATCAATTTGAGGATCAGGTAAAACTCCCAGAATTTTATCTTACATAGTTTTGGAGATATTTGAGAACTCGAGAAAAACCCATAGAAACCTGAAAAACGTAATTTCTCAGTATATATATGTTTTTAAAAGTTTCCTAAATATACGTTTTATTGAGATAATCTTTAAGCACGATTACCATTCAATTAAAGTTGAAAATTACAGTCCTATACCACAATATAATAATTTTTCTCAAGTATTGAACCATATTTATTTCTCGATAATCACACAATATTAGCGATTTATTTTTATGAAAATCAATTAAGTATAATTAGAACTAACACCAAAAAAAAACTGTATCAAAATAACGCATGATTGCCGTTATTTATTTATTTTAATATTATAGGTAGGGTTGTCATCTAGTCTTTCAATAGTGTTCAGTAAGTACTGCATACGCTTTTAGTGGATGTTGTTCGACCAAATTCTGGGGCCAGCAATGACGGCAATACTGTTCGGACAGCATTATCAGATGGAAATCGCCAAACTTTTGCAAACATTTTAGACATTGACGAATTGCTGGAGGACGATTTTCACACAATTTTGGTTACTCTTTCGAGTGGTTTGCCGATAGATGTTGCAAAATTTCGAGTGTTTAGTGCTTCCTTGGCTGAAAAATATGTAGAAAAATAAAATCATTGAAGCGAGTCCTTTACGATAGGAATGCTGTCCGAGCAGGCAGGTGAATCCAGAAATAAATCTGGCGATATGACCGAGAGCATCAGACAAGAAAATTAGATAGAAAAACCACAATCCTCGACCTCTTTCGCCGTGCTCTCGAGTCTTCGGACCCCTACCTAACGAGTTTATCCCTAGAAAACCGCAAGTAAAAAAAAAGCGATTACCTATTCCACATAAAGTTTTGTCACTTTTGAAAACAACAGAACCAACACCCAAGACCAGATTCAGGTTTTCCTATAAACTAGGAGGCCTAGAAACTGAGCGGGCGGGCACCTGTTAGTGCCACTTATTTTTTGAATTTTTGATGTAATGATGTGTGTTGTGTCACTAATGAGTCACTTATTAACGAAGACACGGATCTAATTCTTTGCACAGATGAAGTCCTCATTAATTCTGATGATTAATGAAAATACTTATAATAACATTTAACTTCCGTTCACACAGCTCATTTAAAATATTTATTTATTATTTACTAGTTGTCGCCCGCGACTTCGTTCGCGAAGACTGGACTATCCCACAGAAACCTGTTACCAGGATAAAAAGTCCTATATCCTAGTCCGGGTCATGGTCTGTCTATGTGCAAAGTTTCATCCAAATCCGTTCAGCCATTTTCACGTGATGCGCGGTCAAATAAACAGACAAACAGATAAACAGACAAAAATCTAAAAACTGTTGTAACGTTATCAGTTCTAAGTATCCCCAGCGAACTTTTTTTCGACTATCTTCCATGTACAGACTTTCGACCCTCTTTAGCTTTATTATATGTATACATAGATTAATAAAACACTTGTACGGGTAAATTATGCGAAAAATTATTTGGGAAGTGTTAATTTGTCAATTTTTTTTTATAAAACAAGGGTAACCCCGAATTGTCAACCCTATTCCTATAGAAACCAGATAAAAACTTAGAAGTGCCATAAATACTGAATCATACAAGATTAGTGTTTGAAAATTTAAATTAACATGGGTACTCTTATGCTTAATGCAATACAGATGTAATGGATCGCTAATATTGTAAAATAATCCAAAAAAATAAAAATAACTAAAAAAAAATAAAAATTACATAACTTTTTATGTAGTTAAGGTACAATGCTGAATTTTTAATATATTATTAGAATTATTATTTAAAAGCCAAGAAAAAAAATTTACGGCTTTATCAATTTTACTTTAGGAGATATAAAAGTAAACACGATTACTAAAGGTTATTGACCTCACCTACAAAAAATTATAGTGTTAAAATTAAACGTGATATTCATGTTTTAGTTTCATAGTAGGCTTTATCAAGATATAATGCAACATATAAAAACATAAAACGAAGGTGTCCAAAACTGATCGAAAATCCCACACTGTGCGACGTTTCGACCGAGTTGCACCGGCCTCCGTTTGTACGGCTGAGTCTTCCACCGTCAAATTATTTATCCAACTACCTCCACACACAACACTAACGGTGCCCCTATTACGTACCTATACTACCTATACAACTCTTATTCTGGTCAACCGACTGCGAACTAAAGCGAGGTTGTCGTTTTACAAATAGTGGATTCCACGTCGCCGACATTTTGTGGCCGTCTTCCCGATTGAATTTATTAAAATTCTTCTTAATAATTATATTTTCAAATTTATTCAGGAGTAGCGTAATCGCTTCATGTACTACTCCTGAATAAATTTGACGATCTGTAAAGAAAACTTGATAGCGAGTATATGATACCTTTATATTGGCGTTATTCTTCGTTATAAACCTTTGGTTTTTCATGCCGTTTTGTTCCTGTAACTGAATTGACTCAGCTTTACGGAAGCTTTGCTGCACTGAAGCTGAATTAAATATTTATAAATATACAATGAAAAAATTTAATGCCATTTAATTTTTTCATTGCATTTTTATAAATATTTACGAAAACACCTTGTCATTTTATATAAGTATTTTATTTTTATTTTATTTTCTTAGGTGAATCAACAGATACAAAACAAGAGTAGCTATGCAGTTATACATCAGAAAACCAATGACAGATTCACACTCATAGACTTAAAATAGCTGAGAAATTATTGAGCTAACAGAATGAATAAACATGTTTGTATAGCTAGGATCTAAAATGCGATCGATTTTTGCAAACTATATAATATATAGATGAATATTATAGATACCACCAGCTTAACTTTTTTCCTTTCATTTTTTACAGAAAGAAGAGCGATAAGCTTCGGAAGGAGTTGGAGGAAGCCGCTAGAGAGGGCGGCAGTCGGAGTAGTGGGGGATCCCCGGGCGGTTCAGCCGATGACAAAATCCTTGAATCCATGCCGTTTTACGCGACAATGTTACCCAGCAAAGTAGCCTTAAGATTTGTAAGTCATGTATTTATAATAACTGTGGGCGTGGCACAAACTTCTATCGATATACAGCCGAAATTAATAACCTATCTCTGGTAAGAGATAGGCCTATCTTAGTTTAGTTACCTAGCAACCGCTGTTATTTTCCGACATATAACATAAATAACTAAGCAACAAATCTCTAGTAGGCCTATCTCTTGCTGAGGATAAGTTATTAATTTCGGCTGATAGTGACGTTGTGTAAAAGAATTGGTACAATGCGACTACGTCCGCAAAGTGAACTAAGGGCGTCCGCTGCGTCAAACGGTCTCCCGCCGCGGGGTCGCGCGTCGTGCCCGTTTCGTGTAAGTTCATAGCGTAGCGCTACATAAGGCGGGTCTGCCTATGAACAACGCAGAAAAAATAAAACAAACATGCACGCCGCGCCGTGCGCCCGTTTAACGCAGCGGACGCTTTACCAATTGACAGACATCATTACAGCAATTATGACATTAGCGTGATATGACGTTTTCGTAATGATTTCGATATAAATACCTATTTGATGAATCTATGATTCATTTCGGCCGACATAGTTTGAGAAGCATTTTTATGTATTTACTAGCTTATGCACAACATTTACCTTTTATCCTTAGCTATAAGAATAATACTAAGGAAGATATTAAAAATAACCTGCTGTTTGTAGCTGCGTGCTTTAAACTCTGAGGGATAACAAACTTGTAATATTATCTAATATTATCTTCCCGTAATTATAAAATTTGGTAAACTAAATTATAGTTTATGTCAGTATGTAAGCGTCAAATGTTAATTTGTTGGGTTTTCTTAATGACAAATTGAGTATTAAGCTAATATCTAAACATTGGACGCTTCACATATAAATATCAAATGAATATGGGCATAATCCTAAAACCGGAAAAAACTTGATTGCGTTTCGGCTTTTGTTCATTATAAAGGTCTCATGTTTGCATTGAGAGCTATATAAAATTGTAAATGTGGAATCCACTGTTCGTTCATTCTGTTCTGTGTCATAAAGACGAAGGTCAAATGACCGAGTAGCATTGAAATCAGATACCTATGTCCGAATGTACAACAAAGGAGTCGTCTATACCCAAATAAGCTTACGAGTTAAATTTTTTTACAAGTAACACATATTATATTAGAATTACTTGATGCGGAAAGTATTATATCGTTGGTTTTCAGCAGAACATATATTTATATATCTGCTTCTGTAGTCTTTTCTATAGTTTTAGCGCTTGTCCTTTCATACAATATTTATTCTATACCTAGTTACTACGCTATTAGTTCAAATCGCTTACCCTTGCTTATTTTATTTATCTATTATGTACCTAAATATTTAAATAAATAAAATACAGTGAAAAAAATTAAACTCCCACCCACCCAGCCAGGAATCGAACCTGGGTCTTCCGCAATCCGGGCGGCTGCACTGACCGTTATGCTACCGGGAAGGCTGACGTAAGTGCTGAATTTTTCCACTGCTTTTTTTTATTTTTTTATTTTTGAAATGCTTTATTGCAACCGATTGCGTGATTGCAACCGATGGACATGCAGATTCATCTTTGCAGATGAATACCACAAATTGATAACACAACGCTATAGTAAATTTTTACTTTTATTTTAAGTGTTAATTGCTACACTTAAGCTGAATTAAATATTTATATTTATATAAATAAAATACAGTGAAAAAAAACAGACGTTTAATTTTTTTGTGTAGTAATTAACACTTAAAATAAAAAGTAAAAATTTATTATGTACCTATAAAAACAAAGGTCAATAAGTTGTAATAGTAAGTAGGAAAGACCCAACCCGTCTTCACAATAGACATCCGTCTACGATGGTAACATATTATGATACATAAACAGTTTTCGCTTTTCTCAACCATATCTTAAGTACGTAACGACCCGAAGTGTTACCGCAGAAACAATGTAGAGAGCATGATACACTGAAGTTATTTCAACTGATACATGAAAACTAAATGTTATTTTATCGTTTTTAAGACACTGCTAATAAAGGCTATCATAATATCAGTTTAGTTTAATAAAAGTAAATTGGAAAAAGACAAAAGTGTCGCACATCGCTGGCTTGTGCAAGTTGTTATACGTTAAGATTAATAGTGCCGTCTTATGACAAATTTGGAATCATTGGTTAAACAGGTTTTTCAAAGAAGTTGCAATGATTTACGCGAACGCGCCAGCCAGAGCGCCTTAGCTTGCCCATTTTTTATATATCTCATTACTTGCCACATGACCACGTGTGTCTTTTACATCATAACCGTATATGACAGCGAGAATCTTAAAGATGCTGAACTTATAAAGTTATCACGTGAAGATCATGTTAGATGGAGGAATGTCTCCAAAGATCGCTGCATTCTCGACACCTACCTAATCAATGTTTAAACGTTATAATAACTAATCACTGTTTCCATATTTTAATGAAAAGGCTTTCTATTAATTTACTCTGTCCATCAAATAACAAATAATAATTAACTGCCAGTGTAAGCCAGTGCCTCACTAGTTGAGGATCCCGGGTGAAGTGCGCTTCCATCATTGGCCTTATCATCACTTAACATCAGGTGAAATCAAGGCACTTTGCTTACCCGTTACTATAAAAAAAAACTGAATAGCTACTCGTATTTTGATACTGGTGGTACTAATAAATTAGAATAAATGATTGTGTGTTCAGCCTATGATTTTTTCGAAGGATGCCCACGACGGCGAAGTCAATGCCGTAAAATGGAGCCCTACGGATCGCATTGTAGCAACGGGTGGAGCCGACAGAAAAGTCAAATTATGGGATGTGTCAAAGTGTATGTAAAATACTGTTTTTATTATTATCAGTTTGTTTTCTCCTATTGCAAAGTATCCCTTCTTTCTAGCAGTAGCCCGAGTTTAATAAAAAATACTATGTTAAAACACATTTATGTTTAAACTAGTTCATTATTACACATTTTATAACTGAATATCAACAAATAAACATGTTTATTGACAACTAGTATCTGGCCGCATCCGCGTAAACACCCATATTCCGTGTTCCAGAAAGGATTTTTTTCAAATCGCATCTTTTTACTTACCTATAATATAAAAAAAAGACCTTTGACCTCAGGCGGCATTTACAGCGTCATCGGACTTATTTTGGGGACGGCGGCAATTAACTGAAAGCGTTCTTCAAAAAAGAGACCTGCCTGCAACGCTTTATAGCTCTAGCGGCAAGCAGTGCGGTGTTCAAAGTCAAGACACTTTTATATATTTTATAGACTGACCTTGTAAATGTTCTCCTTATCAAAATGGACCATTTCTATCACATGGGTTAATACGTTGTTGTATGGATGGATATGGAGAACGGACCATAAACCAACACGCAGGCACAGTGCGGATTGATGGTGGTTAATGACTGCTAATGCAGCCCGTACCAAGCGCTTTACGTGCCTCTCGAAGCACGGAGGAGCTCGAAATAATAAATTATTGGTCACCCATCCGATGACCGGCCTTTGCGAAAGTTGCTTAAACTCAGCACTCGCAGACTTGGCGTGTTAACCACTGCGCCATCGAGCTCGATAATGGAGCTCCATTGTTAATAGTAAGTATAGATAGCATTCCCAAGCATCCTTCTCACAAAACCGCAACTGAGCTGCTGTCTAGGAGAGCGTTAGCGTAGACAAGGACCATAGAAACACTATATAGTCAGACGATGAAGTATCAGAAGTAACATACCTTTCTTTTAGTAGGTGTGGTGGAAAATAAAGGCACACTGGTCGGCTCGAACGCCGGTGTCATGTCCGTGGACTTCGACTCGACGGGGGCGTACATTGTTGGCGCGTCCTACGACTTCGCCTGTCGCGTGTGGACGGTCGGCGACCAGAGACAAAGGGTGAGCGGACACTACTTACCATTTCAAACTCTTTAGACATTAAACTTTAAATAGACAAATACTAATAGAAATAGTGGTCGCTCACTATGGGCCTCATAAGAATGCTCAAGGTCAAAGAGAGGGGGCTATGCTCGCGGTTTCTCTGCGTGAGCGAATCAGAAATGAAGAGATCCGCAGAAAAACAAAGGTTACCGACAAAGCCCGAAGAGTTGCTAAGCTCAAGTTGCAGTGGGTAGGAGACATCGCTCGCAGGACTGATGGCCGCTAGGGTGGCCTCGAGTAGCAACCGCGTGCTGGAAAGCGCAGTGTAGGCAGGCCTCCAACAAGGTGGACCCGACGATTTGGTATAGTTTGCGAAAAGCCGCTCGATGGTTTTGGCTGAGATGCGAGAGATGATAAATAGATAGAAAGAATGGCCTACAGCATGGGGTCCTGCCAAACGAGTTGCGAAAAAGCAACCTGCTGGTCGGTAAGGTGAGGAGGATGGCTAGTAATGCCAATCCTGCTCCATCCTGCATATAGCAGTCTTCGCATCTGGACTCTGATTCTACTTTACATCAGGTAGAACAGAGTAATTTGTCAACTCTAATTAATGAAAAAGCTTGGAATATATATTCCGTTATTGTTTTGTGTGTCGTCATGTAAGCGTCATTTCCAAAAAGAGTAAAATACTAAACACGTAATATGTAGGTATTCAAAGATATACGCTATACATAGGTATCATCATCATCATCATCATCTCAGCCAAAAAGACGTCCACTGCTGGACAAAGGCCTCCCTCAAATAATTTTGAGGGGAATTTGCCATAATCGCCACGCTTGGCAGGCGGGTTGGCGATCGCAGTAAGGTGAGAATAATCCCAGAGAGACGCTGCTGCCCATCCTCTGGAATGGTCCCATAGTCGCCTTCTACGACACCCACGGGAAGAGATGGGGTGGTGCAATTCTTTACCCCCGGCACCACACGGGGAAATATACCTATAGGTAATATACCTATAGTATACATAGGTATACTATAGGTATATTACCTATAGAGGTATATGTAAGTACACACGCCTGCACATCAGATTACCACGAAATGCCTCAATAAAAAGAAAAAGAGATGATAAAGTTTTGGCCACCCATCCGATGGACGGCCTTTGCGAAAGTTGCTTTATCAACAATCGCAGTCTTTGGCGTTTACCACTGCACCATCGAGCTCCTTCGGAATCCACAACTATTGAGTAACTTGCTTTATTAACTTACACTGCTAAAATACATCAATGCTACTAGAATTATTGTCTTGCTTACTGTTAGACTTCGATAGCCAAAGTCGATTCTTATACAATTATTATAACAACCATCGTTTTTTAGTTGTGTGTTGTGTTAAGGTACCAGTTGGCAGCCGACTCCACGCAGCAGCAGCAGACGACGTGTCGTCGCGACACTACTGATTTCTATGAGTTTCTATGAAATTCCCTCCGTAGCTAGCGACACGTCGCTCGGCGTCGTCGTCATAGAAACCAGTAGTGTCGCGACGACACGTCATCGTCTGCAGCCGTCTGCTGCTGCTGCGTGGAGTCGACTGCCAACTGGTACCTTTAGGGTTAAGCATTTAAAACGGCTTATTAGTAGTACCTAATAGCGCATTCGTACTTTTTTGTTATTTAATTAAGAAATAGCAGTCGTATCTTAGTGGCATAAATAGCACCAGTGATGCGACCAGTTTTAGTGGCCATAAAAAATAAAATAAGTAGCACTAGTGATGCGACCAGTTTTCGTCGCCATAAAAAATAAAATAAGTAGCACTAGTGATGCGATCAGTTTTCGTCGCCATAAAAAATAAAATAAGTAGCACTAGTGATGCGACCAGTTTTAGTCGCCATAAAAAATAAAATAAGTAGCACTAGTGATGCGATCAGTTCTCGTCGCCATAAAAAATAAAATAAGTAGCACTAGTGATGCGACCAGTTTTAGTCGCCATAAAAAATAAAATAAGTAGCACTAGTGATGCGACCAGTTTTCGTCGCCATAAAAAATAAAATAAGTAGCACTAGTGATGCGACCAGTTTTCGTCGCCATAAAAAATAAAATAAGTAGCACTAGTGATGCGACCAGTTTTAGTCGCCATAAAAAATAAAATAAGTAGCACTAGTGATGCGACCAGATTTCGTCGCCATAAAAAATAAAATAAGTAGCACTAGTGATGCGACCAGTTTTCGTCGCCATAAAAAATAAAATAAGTAGCCCTAGTGATGCGACCAGTTTTAGTCGCCATAAAAAATAAAATAAGTAGCACTAGTGATGCGACCAGTTTTCGTCGCCATAAAAAATAAATTAAGTAGCACTAGTAATGCGACCAGTTTGCGCGCCATAAAAAATAAAATAGGTAGCACTAGTGATGCGACCAGTTTTAGTCGCCATAAAAAATAAAATAAATGTCATTAAAATTTTACTGGATGACAGTTAAGAGGCAGGTGGTGTTCAATAATTGCTTAAGTTAAAAAAAACTGTTGTGCCACTACCCTACTAGTTTAGTTTCCAAATACGGTTCCACGTATTTTCTTAGTTTGTGTTATCATTAGACTATCGATGTCCTATTGATTTGCTCAGACCTTCTAACATAAACAATAGCATTTTGGGAGATAGGGGCACGAAACCCACCACTTTTTTATAGTGTTTGCCGATGGCCTCAAGTGGCCTTTTCAGCGTCACCGCACTTGAAGAAACCCACCACACTGGTTTGTATCGCTATATGGCCGCTTATATAGAAAAAGTAACCAGGATTAATTTGTATTTTTTACAATGCTTTATTTATTTAGCATCATACATTAAAAACTTTGTTTAAAACATTTATTATTATATTTTAGGAAAGCCAATATTTACATTTTTTTACAGAGTTGAAAATATAATGAAGAATACTAATAATGTAAAATAATAATATCATCATAACAATGTCATTAATAATCATCATTCATTATCATCATCATCATCATCAGCTCATTTTAAGTCCCCACTGCTGGGGCACGAGCCTTCCCTATGGATGGATAGGGAGTACGGGCCATAAACCACCACGCGGGCCCAGTGCGGATTGGTGGTTGTTAACGACTGCTAATGCAGCCGGGGCCAACGGCTTTACGTGCCTTAATCCAACGGCGCAGCTCCATAAACGGATAAAGTTCCTACCAGAAAGGTATTCTTAAGTCGCCTACCAAAGAAAAACTCTGCTACACTACTTAAAGTAGTACTGACACCCCCTACCAACAGTTAGGTTGCAAAAAGCTGACAGACGTCCTTGCGCAAGTAAATCTCGCACAATGGACCATCTGCGTCAAGCCATAACGCCAGATCAGGACGCGCCGAAGCGCATTCTTCGCCCGGTACTTCTCAGATTAGTGTATCAAGCGAATTGCCCCGTGGACACATATAGTCTACTACAAAAAAAAAAGAAAGAAAGAATAATAGAAACTTCTTGGCGGGAAAGTGAAGAGTCATGTCTGCGGTATTGTTTTATTTTCTAAAATTTGTGTTATGTCGAATATTAATGTGAATCTTTACTGTGATACTCGAGGGGTTGGGGGGTATATCATTTCTCACTTCTCATTTCTATTATCATTCATCATCATCATACAGGAAAGAAATATTGTTTATTTATGTATTACTTGTAAGAAAAATTACTTTGACACCGGCTAAATGTGCTAATCGCACAAAGCCATCAACTAAGGGAAAAAAAAAAGAATATTAAAAATGTAAGTACCTTACGTTATTGAATTATTAAAAAACATATAAGACATGCTATTATTTATCATATAATGCGGTATCGGTGTAGCCAATTCCAATTTCAATAGTTCGCAATCAGCGGGTGGTGCGCTTATTTCGACGATATAAATCTGCTCTACCGCAGCTCAATATTACTACGTGTTTACAATCGGCTTATAAAAACCATGACATTAGAATTTTGTTCTAACATTATGCTAAGCAAAAGATACGTCAAGCAAATTGAGTTTTAACAGCAAACTTCAGCAAGCGTTGACAACTTACTTTTACTTAGTTCTAAAAGTTAGTGTTGTAAGTTTATGACTATAGCTATGCGTATGTCTATTATTAAGACAAAGAGTGACATGCATTTATAAAACTTCGAATGATGTTATAATTTAGGCTCTTTGATAATTTAAACTTATAGTACACTAATTGAACGATAGAATATTTTATTTTAAATTAAAAAAATCCTTTAACGTAGTTGAAGTAGCTCTCTGCCATACTCAGAGACGTCAATTAAGTTTTAACGACAATTAAGTCTCTTACTGTCACTTTCTTAAGTATAGTGCTAAATAGAGAAGGAAAGACATTTAATTGTCATTAAAACTTAATTAACATCTCTGAGTACGGCAGTAAGTAAAAAAATATATTTTTGATAGGAGTTTTTGTTCAAGTAAGCTAAGTAAATAATACTTGAATAAAAAAGTTTTTTTTAACTTTTCTACACATTTTCTAGGTAGCTTATTAAAAGATCGTGTTAAACCGTGTGTGTTTTAGTCTAATACACTGCAAAGTATCCACTATAAAAGGCTATACTATACTTTTTCTCGAGCGTTTGAGAAAGATTTACTTGCACAATGAAATGAGATGAAAGATGAGAAGAAGCAAACTGAATTTAGCTTTAGTTTAACTTTATATGATACCCCGATGGCCGAGTGGTAAAGCGCTCGGCTCGATACCCGAAGATCCCAAGTTCTCAGCTCGCGCAAAGTGTGTTTCGGAGACTATTCAACACAAAAATAATTTTTCAATTCGAACCAGTAGTTCCTGAGATAAGCGCGTTCAAGCAAACAAACAAACAAACAAACTCTTCAGCTTTATAATATTAGGATAGATAAATCAATAAAGATCGAAAAGAATCATACATATAAAAGATGCGCTTCTCACGAGCGTGAGAATCAACGGCGCCGCAATAATATGAGTCCAACATCCAAACATAATTGGATAAAGGTAGAACAATAATAGTGTCCGTCAGTTCGGACATTATCATCGGACGGAAGGGGTCACGAACACGATCCTCCATTAGCGGATAGTTAGCGCGCGTCGGCGCGTCGTGATCCCGCTCTGATCACTTCCGACCCGGGGATGCTTCATCTCTCCCCATTGTGCGGCTCGAATCCGCTCGTACTCGTGACTGCAAAAAAATCGCGGTGCCTGCTACAATTCTCATTGTCCAGAGTTTGCATACAAAACACAAAACAAAGGAATGTATTTCCCTTATACGTTCGATTTGCAAGTGATTTTATAATGGGATCGCCTAATAAAGCGCTTGCAGCAATGTATCACTGTTGATTGAATCTTCTTTATTCGTGGCTAGTTTTTTAACAATTACAATTTAGCTGGTATCTAATTGATTGTTATCTTACATACTTAAGATATCATCACTGACCAATTGCACTACTTCTGTTACAATATCAACGATATCAACTAAACTTAACTTAACGAGAACCAAGAAATAACCGACATTGCATAAACTAGCAATATGAATTCTGTCCACAACATCGCAATAGCTGTTAACGGCAATATGCATAATACAATCTCAGCACTAAATTCCATAACTTGAGAGTACTCCATATTCGTGACAGGATATTATGCCTTACGCAATCATATCGCTGGGTTAGCTAACAAATGTCATCGGTGCCACCCACCTGGGCGGATCGAAGTACCCGCGAAGCCTATGTAAACATGCAATCAGGACCTCAAGTTCAACAAATTGGAGGGCCCGCCTACTCGTTTACCGAATGATGTTAATACTACCTGGAAGAGGCTATTAGTCGTCATCTCGAAAGTATCGTCAGTTTTTACCTTTTGCTCGTTCCTAGTTCGGTTTTACCAAATTTTTATTTAAATGAGTCGTCATTTTAAAGTTAAGGAAAACGCAAATAAAAGTTATGCGTACCTAATTTTTGAACCTGAGTTCATTCTTCAAATTAAGAAGGTACATCATGAACATCAAATGAGTTACGGTGGGCTAACAACAGACGTTGTTTCTTAGAATATTTTAATAGTAGAGAACATGTGACTCAGCTCGTGCTAGCTTTATGCGTCGTCTATTCTAGTATACTTGATCTGTGTCCAGTTTCTCTGTTTATCTTCGCATCGAAGTGAGCTGCGTGATCGCGTTCGAAGGACTAACTTGATGCAAATGGGAACACAAATTGCACCACGAATCAGTAACTGGCGCCGAGAAATCGCAATATAATAGGCCAAAATCGATTGCACTTCGTGAACTAGATAAGCACTTATCTTCTGACAGATTTACGATCTGCTAACAGATTCTCCCTCTCCACAGTGTAACTGACAATTCGACGGTTTGCGATTGGTGTTTGTTTTTAAACGTGTATTTGTGCTATAAAAAAAGCAGTAAGCTGTGTTCTGTGTAATTTAAAATGGTCTACCTTACTCATTCAATTTATTTTGCTCAAGGATTTTTTAAGATTGCTGAGCAAGTGCCTCTTTAATTTATACAGGACCTTGAGTCGCGACGCTATCTCACTGATGTGGGTGTTAATAACACTTATACAAAAATAGCAACTGTAAAATGACTCAATAAGCCTTGCAACTATTGTCTTTATGAAATGAACATCTGTCCTTGATAAGAACAAAAGCAATTTAAACACTCATGTGTCACGGCTCATGATTTCTATAACAAAAACAACTCATCTTAATTTACAGATTTATTACATACCGTAAAGAATATTAAGTATTTTTTTGGTCATTAAACGGACGGTCGTGATTTCACCCCGTGGGATCTGCCCGTTGGAAAGCAGCCATGTCAATGATTTTATCTTTTCTACAGTGTTCACAATGCTATAGCAATTTAATTATCCTTGAACAACGAATAAAGAAGTTCTTCCATTAAAGATAATACTCTTTCGTAATGGTAACCTTCAACTTTAAAAAATATATTATCTAATAACTTTAAACGAGCAATTCTTGTATATATGTACTAGCTGTGCCCCGCGGTTTCACCCGCGTTATTTTCCTTTTTTGCAACATTTTTCATTGCTGCTCCACTCCTATTAGTCATAGCGTGATGTAATATAGCCTATAGTCTTCATCAATAAATGGACTATTCAACACAAAAATATTTTTTTGAACTCGAACCAGTAGTTCCTGAGATTAGCGCGTTCAACCAAACAAACAAACAAACAAACTCTTCAGCTTTATAATATTAGTATAGATATACATATCTAATCTGAATCTCGGAAACGGCTCCAACGATTTTCATGAAATTTAGTGTGCAGGAGGTTTCGGGGGCGATAAATCGATATAGCTAGGTTTAATTTTTAGAAAACGTCGTTTTATCCTTAAAAAAATACCGAGCAAAGCTCGTTCATCCAGGTACTTAATAGGCATGCTAAAAGGAAATCTGTGAAATCGCTAGAAATACTAATCACGTTCAAGATTGTATTTTATTTGTTGATTTTTAATCTGGTATTACGGTTGGTATGCCTAGTATTAAAACGGAGATTCATTACTACTCGTAGGTGACTGCTACTGACTTTTCACCGCATAGTTTTAAAAGTTAGTTATCGGCTTCTATATTTTTTTTTAAATATTATTTCAACATATTAGGTAGATATATATGGGTTTATTCAAGGGTAGAGTGAATGGGCACCTTTTGGGTGAACTACACTACACTTCCACTCAGGTGAGATAGTGGTCAAGCGCAAACCTATTACAATAAAAATAAACAATAAATCTATTCATTTTTACAAATCAAATAAAATGCTTTATGTAAACAAACGTTACATTTGACGTGATTGTTTCATAACATTCATACTGATAAACTTATGTTAACGTTAGTTGTTAGAGATGTGATGAAATATTTTTTTATTTTTATTTGATTGATTCAAACCAGCATACAGGCATACCTGGTAGTCACCGCAGTTTATTGATGCTTGGAATAACCAGACCCTGAAGCATTTTTCTATGAGCTGTGCGAAAACGCTAACATCATCGACTAAAATGTTTTAGAAGTATTCCTGAAAGTAAACGTTGAATGGAATTAAACAAATATTTAGGAAGACGAGCGACTGCTATTGTATTTTTTTTACTTTCCTTTACCAGCGAAAGTGTCCTAGATCGCTTTCAAAAGGCTCTGTCAACGCACATTTACCACGACAATGCGGCTGTGTTCATTTCAAGCCATTAATAAAGTTTCACACTGCCAGCATTAACAACTTTATAAGAATTCAAACCATAATCTGATCGCAATCTTCAATGAAAAGTATATTTAGATAAAGGTAAGCCTAGAAACCGTTTTTAGGCGATTTAAACTATTGAGCGAAACGTACCGTATTATTTTATTTGTATGTCTCTGGCCAGTTTCCTTAACCGTCAATTGTTTGCAAATTAGGTTAGTACTTTGTTCCTTTTAATAGTGCAACGACGGTGATAAAAAAGTCTACCTGTATAAATAAGCACACAGTTATTTTTATCTTTTTAAATATCCTAATGTTTTTAAACCCCAGGTTAATGGATATTGAGGACTATTAGGAACTTAAAGTAATTATTATCGGGATTCTTACCATGTTTATTATTTGTGGACACACGGAATTACTTATTTATTATTTATTTATTATTATTAGTTATTATTATTAGTTACACGGGATGGACTCAATTACATAACTAACATATAGAATATAAAAAAATATCATCATTATTATTATTAATTTATACTAAAATTATAATAACATTTAAACACAGATATGATACATAAGAACGCTATAAGAACATTTAGTTTCACAAAAATGTAAACACTCTGACTGATAGCGGCCCAGCCATCTACAAATACATCACAGTCAGGTTGCTGACACAGGAGCGCATTGAGGCCGATGTGCATTTGAACGATTACGTAATCATCATCATCATCATCGGCCTATCTTAGTCCACTGCTGGACATAGGCCTCCCCTAATGAGCGCCATAGCGCCCTGTCCTCAGCTTGACGCATCCAGCATCTGCCTGCAGTCTTTCGCAGGTCATCATCCCACCTGGCCGCAGGTCGTCCTACACTACGACTCGGTAGTCGTGGTCTCCACTCAAGAACACGTTTACCCCAGCGTAATGTAATGCTTGCAACGAAATTATGTGATCATGGCGCATGCAATTTTGCCGAAATATCTAACGGATACTCACAAATAATAAACATGGTAAGAATCCCGTTAATAATTACTCTAATGCTAGTGACCATGATAGTGTAAATAGTTATATAACTAAGGAACTGGCGTAATCTTATCTCTAACTGTTGGAATACAACAACGCTACCTACGTTGATGTTATAGCGATAGACATAGATAAAGTATAGTGGCAGCTAGCCAGGCGGACTTAAAACAAGCTCTACCACCAACCAAACTCAATGTGGACCTACCGCTGGAAATCAAACCCGGTAAGAGGTCGGTGGGCTACCCGTAATTAGACAACTCCTCAGTTGAATTTTTCACGCGTCTATGTAAATACAGTATAACGAATACAATAATAAATTGTCTTATCTTTTTTATACTGATTTGTATCAAACAGTTCGAGCATTCTTTGCTTTTAATTAATGTAAATGCGTATAGTATTTTAGCATTACCCGCTTTATTGTTCATTTAGTGGTCATTGAGCTCTATGAGTCTCAGCGTGACTCATTTATTGTAATACTTAATCAGATTAAATATTTCATGAGAACCTGGCCGGCTCGGCGATATTTCATTTGTGTCGCGATGCCAAACGCGCGATTAAATCTACAACTATTCGTTCAATAAGTGGAATCGGAAACGCTATCATAAAGGGAATGAATACGATTTGTCTTTTTAGATATTCCCCGTGTTGCCTAGATCTAAAGGCTGCATTTCTTGTAAAGGCACCAGAACAAGTTGCAACAATTTACCGACGGCTGTCAATCTTCTTATAGTACGCATTGAGTTTTTCTTTTTAGTTTCGGTTTGCCTGCGTCGCTATCCCCGGTGGTCGTCGTCATTCCATCTGTTCCGTCTATTTCATGAATATTTTATATTATTGTAAACGACTTTATCTTGACGACATTGTTGCATTCAATGCTGTAATTTTACGACACACGATTTCGTGTGCTTTAGCGCCCAATATAAAATTGTTGACTATAAACTTTGAATACAGAGTCATTTCCTATTGACTTATCTTCGGGAAGCTGGTAAGAATGTTCCGGGTTTTCATATTTGATGTTGTGAATTTGTTTTGTTACTATGCAATGACTGTCGTAAAGCTGTGGTTATAATATTTTCAGAAATATTATATAACCTACCTACGTAGTTTGGTACGCTCGTCTGGTTTATCTGTATAAACGCACGTAGCATAAGATTTAAGTATATTTTATTGTAGAAAACGGTTTTTAATATCACTGTGATTTTACGCATCATAAGTTTTGTACGATATCTTATGTATTGATAATAATATAATACTTGAAAAGTCCCCCCCATCCGATCCTCTAAATGCCACTACACATTTACAGAATACATGAACATGCAAACTAGTTTGGGCCCAAGACACCGTGCTCATAGAACAAGAGTACGACGAGTTCACACGCGCTCTATACCAGGTACAGACATGTAGTTACCTGGGCGCTTCTCCCCACCACCACAGCCCGGTCAACCCGAGCCGAGGTCCAAGCCTTTAGAGGCGCCCTCGGGGTGTTCCGCCCCCCGAACCGATCCGAACCTCTCGGAGAATCTAGTAGGGCACAGGGACACGCACTAGTGCGTGCTGCCGTTCCCTCTAGAAAACCTCCGAAGGTGATTCGTTTCACACGGCTTGAGGAACCCTTTAAGTTTCTCGCCGCCCCCAAAAAAGCCCGGTGAAGCTGAAAATGCCGTCTGAGACAATCAGCAAATTTCCTCCAAAAAAAACTTCGAAAGTTTATTGCCTCATGTAGTGGGACTCCAACCTTTCTCTATCTGCTGCTGCACTTTCATGTGATCTATAAACATCAACATTTATGTAATAAATCTTGTTTTGATCCAATGTCACCTAGATTCAATTTAAAGATCGAAGTATTCGTAGTTGCAGGCCTTTAAAGTCTCATAAACCTATTTCGTTGTAAAAATGTGAGAGTTTTATTTGCCATCAGACCATTACAGATAGGTCATTAGCTCCTACAGATATTGTCGTAATGGGAGTGTTATCGAGTACGGCACGTGTGGAGTGTCGCGTGCCGCCTGCGCGCGATTCAATCTCAGACACGAAGGCTACGTAAGGCGTGCCCTTTCACACGTGATTGTCTGGCTGACAACACGCGCTTATCTCATTTCGCTGATGTACATACACAGTCAAGTGCGAACCAAACTTGACTCATTCAAATTGAAACCTAAAGGCATGGACTTAGAATCGTACGCACTTGTCATGTTTGCATTGCTCTTGGCTGAACGAGTCATGGTCAGAGGCGACCTTAAAATAACATACTAATATTAACCAAGTTAAAGTTGAGGTTTGATTGTATAGTAATCCATAGGGATTTCAATTTATTAACTTAAGAGCTATTTTTATACCGAAATTATCGACGTAGCCGCGAGCACCAGCAAATAAATTAATTCACAAGCTAAAATGTATTCTAAAGCCTCGTTTTAACATAACAAAAAGTGTTCGTAGGTTTTTGTAGATTATCTACAGCTAAGAAATATAGAGCATGCTTGTTAACAATGTGAATAAATGGTTGATATTTGCACGAATTTTTTTTTAGATGGATACCGGATTTTTTTTATCACCGACCGTGCTTTCGAAATTCACATCGCATTCAACGTTTTTGGTCTAAAGTAAAGAATGCCGTCTTGTCGTGACGCTACTTCAGTTCGATTTTGTTCAGAATCCTGTTTTTTGGTAGTCTACCGTCTTCTATAGTAATTGGAACTTAAAAAATATCAACGAGATGACGTTAACCCATAGTCCACATAATACTTGAGGCCCGTTAACATTTATTATTTGATCGTATTCACGGATCAGTTTATTTTTTATCCATCCCAATGAGTTCATCTAACCCGGTTTTTGCTCAACAATTCTTTGTGTACCTACTTACTTTTCATGGGCGAATATTTTGCGATCATTTCTTCTTCAGAAAAGTATCTCGTTACCTTTTGACACTGCCTAATATTTGATTCAGAGTAATAAGCTCATCATAAAGCCATAGACTGCGTGCTGTGTTAGTGTGAGGTACCTTTTATGCCATAAAATGTAATCGTATTTTTTCATGCTGGCAGCTATTTTACAGGTGTGCTTCATACAGAAAAATATTTTTTAGTTAAAAGTTAAAAAGAAAGAAAAGCCCTTTGTTTATAATATACTCAATACTTTATTGCATTGTATAATGTTTATACAATAGGATGGTAGGTTTTTACAATGGGATTAGTTATGGACGCTGTCGGGCACAGCACAGCTTAGTAGGAGATAGGAAGAGAGATCATTATTATTTTATTTATAACTAGCTGACCCGACAGACGTTGTCCTGTCTAAGTTTTAATAAATATGTGCCACGAGCGCCATCTATTAAGAGAAATTCAAAGTAGCGATTCCCATACAAAATTACCAATTTTTAATTCTCCGATATCTCAGCCATTTTTTTTCGAGCATTCCCTTGTTTTTGTTTTTTAAACCTTCCCTGTATTAGAGCGAACAAAACAAAATTAAAATTATTTAAATCGGTCAAGCCGTTTTTGAGTTTTAGCGAGACTAACGGACAGCAATTGATTTTTATTTATATAGATTATATCATATTTATTTGTATTATAATTTATCATTGATTAAATGTTAATTTATAATGTATTGTAATTGTAATGTAAGTAATTAATAGTGTATTGTATACCTATGTATTTTAATGTCTTTTTATTATAAACTAGATTTTGCTCGCGGCTTCGCTCTCGTAGACTACACGACGTGTGATTGTTTGTATTAAAAGCTAAACTTATTAAAGGTACGTTCATATTAGTCAGTCCGTGAATTAAACTTTAAAAATGTCAGATTTCCATACAAACCTCCCACCCCTATTTTACCTCTCTAGGGGAGATTTTTTGAAAAATGCTAAAACACGTAATTCTTTATTTTTGTTGAAAAATCTATAGATCAATAAAAATATTCATTTTGATAGTTATTACTTTAAAAATAACGATTTCCCCAAAAAACCTTCCCTTTTTTACTCCTCTAAAGGAAAATAAACAAAATTCCTGAGACACGTCAATCTTTAGTTCTTTTCAAGAAGCCAAATACCAATTTACATGTATTTTACTTCAAAACTGACGGACTTTCATACAAACTTTCAACCCCTATTTGACCCCCTTAGGGTGTGGTTTTCGTAAAACCCTTTCTTAGTGGCTGGTAACGTCACTCAATTACCTACACCTACAGTCCAAAAATTTTCTAATTAGCTTCAACGGTTTAGGCTCGGCGATGATGAATCAGTCAGGACAAGTCATTATAATGTATATAGATGGTAATGCATTATCTTTGTATATTTGAATATCATCATCGGCTTATTACATGATTGTTATACTATTGAGCTAGCGCCTCCAATATAGATAGTACGTAACTATCACCTGTGAAGTGGATATTTTGTAGATGATGATAGCTAGCCAGGAGGACTTAGAAAACATTTCCAGTGAAAGAACAATTTGGAGAAATTTTTAGTCGGTAGTGACACCTTTTTAAGTCGGACCTTGCCTGCTTTGGTAGGCATCCGTATTAAAGGTGATTTGTTTGCTATGTCTTAGGTGGTCCCACTTCGTTTCTACATGTGCGAAGGCCGTTTTTTTTGGGGTTTTACTCCAACTCCAACGTCAATTTAAGAGGGCGAAAGAGGTTGCATACTTATGGCGTTTCCTCGAGTAAAAAAGGAGGAATTTGAATAGGGTCAAACATCAACCAAACTAAAAATGTAACCAGCGTGTATAATTTATTTAGTTCAATTGAGTAGCCAAGTTAAAATGTATTTTGTAATGATGAATAAGATTAACATTTTTGTGTGAATTTATCCCAACGTCATTTCTGTTGGCTGAATTCACGGACGCGTGTTATGTTTCGTGAATTACATCATTATTACTTATTAATTTATTCTAGATACTTGTTGAATTACTATTAATCTTCTTAGAGAGTGCTCTTTACGTATAATTATAGGAATACTGCTTGTGAACTTATTAGAAATACACATTTATTTGGATACATAATGACTTTTGGACTGGTTCATAAATTAAGAGACTTCTAGCCAGGCCATAAATTAAAAAATAAAGTATTATAGTAAAATATATTAACTAATAAATTAATAAAATTCAGTAACGACAAAAAGTAGTAATAGCAAAAAATATTCTCTATTACTGGCACTTATTTCAGTAAATATATAGCCCATCTAGAAGCCCCTTCAGGTAAACAAAAAACAAACAAATATTTTGAGAAAATTTATTTATCTGATGACAAATTGGACGGTTGAAACAGATATTGGATTACAACGTTCTTATATTGACATCTCAAATTTAAGGCACTAACATCATTATAAAATACTTTCAGTTTACATTGTAGACGATAGTACATGTTTAAGTCGTAAGCTACATGTTTGTTTAGGTATTCATTTATATTAAGAATTTTATAAATAGGTATAATTTGATCCTCAAACATAAATTACTTTAAAAGAAACTAATCTAATTTAAATAAATTACGATGTCGGGACGGCCGTCAATCCATCGTCTCTTGACTTAGGTCGCACGTTCGGTTATCTACTTAAAAGGTACTGAAATGTTACTTTACTTATCCCTAACATTAAAATCAGCTTACTCTACTTTAAAAAATATGGTACAATACGTAATCAGAGTTCCAAATGGAATTCCGAGCGTAAAGTGAACAAATGAGCGACGTGATCTTGATTACGACACACGGCCACGGCCCCGCCGACGACACTGGAGATGGGGACAAGCGAACGTCCGCACATATATCACACAGCCAAAACGCGGTCCTCTACGCACCGAACCATCTCTCACATCCATCCACAAGCACACACGCTCTTCTGGTCGTCCCCGTCTCCTTGTCGTGCTCCCCGCGCCCGCCAATACTTAGCGCACAGCGCGGAAGACTTCGGACAATATCATTAAATAACCGCTATCGTTCCCCTACGCTTCGTTAAAGGTGGACGTGTCGCTCCGCAAAACGTCGGCCTTACGAGCCGGGACACGACAGGGGTTTTTAAACTAACGAAATATACTATTATTGCGGACGCTGATCACGTCGACATGTTTACAAATACTCAGAAGTGCCTCTGGTGCGCACGAGAGAAACTGGCATCGTAAACTTTGCAAAGAGAGGAGGGGGCGTTGGGTCCTGGGAGAAGTTCGGCCGCTTTCGCTGCCGCCCGCCGCCGTTGCCAACTGCAAGTCCATGCTGCCAGAACGACTAGTTGCGCTGCCAAGAAAGCAGCCGCTGCGAGCATAGCTCCCGCCGCATTGACGCATGTTGCTTCAGTTTCTCTGATGTATACTGAGTCTTCAGTGACATTCTTGGCGCGTTGCTTGTCGAATCCAAACTTGTCAGTGATCTGAATGGTTTGTACTAGAAGCATGTTTTCTGTAGGCGCAGCGGGACTTGAACGCCTCTTCCTGCGTCCGTATGATGAAACAGTGCGGAGTTCGTTCGGGCCACCGTCGCACTGCACTGGCTCGCAAGTAGGCATGCATGGAGTTACCAAAGCACGGAACTGGACAACTTCGGATGACGGGAACTTGAAAGCGTCGAAGTGAGACAGCAGCATCTATAACACATAAATAAATGGTAAAAAATAATCCATCAATGGATAGGTACCACGCAAAAACTGTAAGGCTTAAAAAAAGTTACATAATACTTGAAAGTGTAGCGATATGAGACATTTGAATAAATGAGTTGAAATTTAAAATGTAAATGTTAAGAATAATGACTTTTTATTACTTGTATTAATTGTTAATTCAATTAGATATCTTACCTTTCCGCTCATTGAAGATTTGAATAGGGGTCCCATAATAAAGTGGTCTGTTGGGCAACCTCGGCTGTCGATAAGTGTAATTTCGCTCGAGTCTACTCCATCCATAGCGACAAGCTCGCGCACGAAAATCTCGAATGGTGAGTTCGGGTCCAAAATTTCAAATCGGAGGGCCTGAAACAAATATTTATTAAATGATATGCCCGAAATAGCAGTGCTCAGATCAGAGCACAGGACCCAATAATACAGATATCAACATTAGTACTTTGATAAGTAAGTATTATAATTACCAAGGGATCTCCAACTTCAGCAGAAGCAATGGTGTCATCGCCGCTCCTGTCTGTGATTCTCATGGCTACGTTGGGTGAGTCGACAATAACCTCCTCTGATAGACCAGTCTTGATGTCACCGTGAATGCCGAGATCGACTTCATTCGCTACTGTCTTGTTGGTCAAGTCGTATTGACAAGCTACAGCTAGACCAAGATCTGAAGATGTGACAATAGTGTCGTGGTGTTGAATTACGACATCGTTCAAGTATCTGTAAAAATGAAATTTAATTAAGTCTCCTACATTTGAAATATTTTCAAAATAGTAATTTGTGTAACATTGTCTTTTCGAGGTAACAGGGAGTTCACCAGTATAGTCGACATAACGGCGAGCACCGACGACCTGTTGGGGCTTATAGAGAACTGGAGGGTAGACCAGGGTTTGATAAGCTCCGACCATAACACCATTCTCTTCGATGTTAAACTCCGTAAGAGTAAAGGCTTACAGGTCCAGAGAACGACACGTCTATACAATACAAAGAAGGCCAACTGGGATGAATTTATAGACGCATTGGTGCTAGAAAAACATGAACGCAATATTAATATAAATAGCATAAAAGCCTTAAATGACAAAAACTCGCTAGAAAAGGCCGTCGTAGAGCTCACGACAGCGATCACTTCAGCTTGCAGGAAATCGATCCCAGCGAAAAAGAGCGCAGAAACCCTCTCCATCCCTTGGTGGAATGAGGAGTTGAGCAAGCTGAAGAAGACGACGGCCACGTACAAACGGAGAATCAGAAATGCTGCGCCACATCGAAGAGAAAAGGTCGTTGAAGAATACCTGCAGAAGAAAGAAAGCTATGAGTGTGAAGTCAAGAACGCCCGTATAACGAGCTGGAAAGGGTTCTGCGAGAAGCAGGACAGAGAAGGGGTATGGGAGGGGATATACCGCGTTCTGAGGACGACCGCCAGGAGACAAGAAGACTTGGCCCTAAAAACCGAAGAAGGTACATATCTAGAACCCCAAAAATCAGCGGACTTACTGGCCGATACTTTCTACCCTGAGGACCTGGAAAGCGAAGATAACGAAGACCATCGCCGGGTCAGAGAAACGGCAGAGAGAGTAAACGATCGGACAGATGATGACCATCTGGATCCTCCGTTTACCTCGCTCGAGCTAAAGACCGCGATGGGAAGTTTCAATCCAAAGAAGGCCCCGGGAGCGGATGGCTTTACGGCAGACATCTGCAGCAGAGCCTTGGAGCATAACATCGAAGAGTCGCTTGCCCTATTCAATAAGTGCCTAGAATTAGGACATTTCCCGGACATCTGGAAAGAGGCCACAGTGGTGGTACTCAGAAAACAAGGCAAGGATGACTACACAGTACCGAAGGCATACAGACCCATCGGGCTACTGCCGGTGCTGGGCAAGGTTCTTGAGAAGATGTCGGTAGCACGGATCAAATACCATCTCGTACCGAGGATTAGTACTCGCCAGTACGGATTCATGCCCCAGAGAAGCACCGAGGACGCCCTCTATCATCTAATACACCACATCAGAGGTATGATTGAGCTGAAGAAGCTGGTTACCCTAGTGTCATTGGATATAGAGGGGGCCTTCGATAGCGCGTGGTGGCCAGCCATCAGAATCCGACTGGCTGAGGAAAAGTGTCCGGTAAATATCAGGAAGCTACTCGACAGCTATCTCAGCTGCAGAAAAGTCACAGTAAGATACGCTGGGGAGGTAAGCACGCGAAGCACCAACAAAGGATGCGTGCAAGGGTCAATAGGTGGTCCAATACTCTGGAACCTGCTTCTCGATCCACTATTGAAGGGGCTGCATGAGCGGGGAGATTATGCACAGGCATTTGCGGATGACGTCGTACTAGTCTTCCACGGGGATAGGGCTAGCGACGTGCAGCGACAGGCCAATGCCGCTCTCGCCTATGTCCAGCAGTGGGGTGTCCGGAACAAGCTGAAGTTTGCGCCGCACAAAACTTGTGCTATGTTGTTAACGCGGAAGCGGAAGCACGACACACCACGGCTGAGCATGGGTGGGATCGACATAGCAATGTCGAAAGAGATCAAGATTCTGGGGCTCACCATTGACGATCGCTTAACATTTAAAGCTCACATCGCAAACCAGTGCAAGAAGGCTATTGCTTTTTATAAGCAACTCTCGAAAGCCGCGAAAGTTAGCTGGGGCCTAGACCCTGAGATAGTTAGGTCCATTTATACCGCGGCGGTGGAGCCGGTTATTTTGTATGCTGCGGCGGCATGGGCGCCGGCGGCGAAGAAGTTGGGAGTCAGAAAACAGCTCAACACTGTTCAGCGGGGGTTCGCGCAAAAGCTCTGCAGAGCCTACCGCACAGTCTCCCTACACTCGGCACTGGTGCTTGCGGGGATACTGCCTCTCGACCTCAGGATTGCAGAAGCAGCCGCTCTGTACGAGGCAAAGAGAGGGTCATCCCTGGAAGTGCTGGGAGATAGAGAGACTGAGAGTGCGGTGGACTTTGCTAGTGCTCCACATCCGGCGGCGCATATGGGTTTGGAGTTCGTGTGCCTGGAAGACCAAAACCTAGTGGACAGGTACAATGTGCAGCAGGTGCGTATATTCACCGACGGCAGCAAGCTTGAGGGGAAGGTCGGGGCAGCACTTTCCATATGGAAAGGTGAGGCCGAGACCCGATCCATAAAGCTGAGTCTGTCCGCGTACTGCACAGTCTACCAGGCGGAACTTCTAGCGATATGCAAAGCCACGGAAGTGATTGCGCGGGGAAAGGAAGAGAGTTATGGTGTGTACAGCGATTCGAGGGCAGCGCTGGAGACGATCGCCAACCATCACTCTCTCCACCCCCTGGCGGTGGAAGCACGGAAGAACCTGCGAGGGGCCTTCATCCAGAACAAAGTTGTATCTTTGTTCTGGATCAAGGCGCACGCGGGACTTCCAGGCAATGAGCGGGCCGACGAACTGGCCAAGACGGCCGCTCTGACGTTGAAAAAGAGGCCCGACTACGACGCTTGTCCGGTCTCGTACGTAAAGAGACTTCTGCGGGAGAGTACGATTAACAGCTGGGACCAACGCTATCGCGAGGGGCAGACCGCCTCCATTACCAAGATGTTCTTCCCAGACGCTAAAATAGCATACAGGACAGTTAGGAAGCTGCAGCTGACAGGCCCACTGACCCAGATTTTCACGGGGCACGGAGGGTTCGCCCAATACTTGAACCGTTTCAAGTGCAGGACGAGCCCTTCATGCATCTGTGATCCCGAGGCCGAGGAAACCGTCCCTCACCTGCTTCTAGACTGCCCCTCCACTGGCCTATACAGGTATAACCTAGAAAACAAAATCGGGACAGCATTGGATAAGAGCAACTTGCACAAGCTTCTCTCGTGCAAGAGAACAAGTAAAGATTTTGTGGAATACTGCCGAAAAATTTGTGAGGTAGCTATAGGTAGGAACAAGGACACTGGGTAGGTTTGCTTCACCTATAACCGTAGCTATAGCGCTGTAAGCAAACTAATAACTTGAGTGTCCTTGTACCTAGTTGTACCTAGTTAGTAATCGTAGGTTAAGTTAAGTATGTAAATGTTAAATATGTAATATTGTATAAGAGATTGTATAAGATTGTGCCAAATACTGTTATAATAAAACTGTGCTCCTTTTTCCCCGCTCCCAAAAAGTAGAATAATAAATAAATAAAGAAATAGATAAGAATAGTATAGTAGAGCTCAATGGCCAGAGCCGAATAGACGGGCATCCCACCCGCAAAAGTATAAAAGACGATGTATGAAAGAGTAGTATGAGGAATGAAAGTACGAGAGGTATACAAGTGAGAAATGGTATGAATGAGAAAGCGAAAAAATAGGCTCCGATTATGTTGGAGGTGCAGAATTAAAAAAAAAAAAAAAAAAAAAAAAAAAAAAAAAAAAAAAAAACATTGTCTTTTCGTTATTACCTTCCCAGTCCGTTTTGTTTCACATTGCATTCTATGTTCGTGTATTCCATATGCAATTCGAATTCGAGGCTTTGTTCAACATCAACAGCGCAGGAATTGGGACTGCCTTTTGCGTAAATCTTGCCATCAAATAATTTTGAGGTTTGAATGCGGGCCACCATATCACCAGCTCGGCAGTCGATGGAAACATTGTAACAGGAAGATAACTCGTATGTGGCTGCTTCGGGTACTTCCAAATAAGGATCCTGAAAATATATGTACTTGTTATATGTAACAATCTATGAATGCAGTATTGTGTTTGTAAACTAATTATTGGTTTACTCTACCTGAATGTCTGCTAGCGTAGCTCTTGAATGGTGAGAAAGTCGACAAACATGGTCGCCGGTATCGCCGTGATCGTACGAATGGCAACGGAAAGGTGAATTCAAGCAAAGTTCACGACATTCTTCGACGGTTTGAACATCTTGATAGACTGAGTCCACTGTCTTTAAAATACGGCCACTCATCTTCTTGAATTCACAAAGCTTCGTTGGTTCTTCAACGCAGTTGTTTTCCAAGTAATCGATATCTGTAACAAAATTTTGGCGGGGTTAATTCGGTACAATCGCTTACGTTGTTTAAGCTTTAGAACTCGTTTTGTTTCAAAGCAATACCTTCATTTGGTTGGAAGGCGCTGGTGCCGGCTAAAGTGATGCGGTCCATGTTAGATAGCACGCACTCGCCAGTCTTGTTATTGTAGTTCGCCGATCTGCAACAAGGTTACACGCGTTTTAAAGTGGTGTTTTTTTACTTATTTCATTGTATGAAACTTCTCATGAGCGAACCAACCAATCATCGTTGCACTTTTTATTGAACTATTTACTTCTTTCACATACTTCGACAATTGGGTTTGCGTGTAAGAGTAAAAATGTTAATACACAATTTTACGATCATTTTAGAAATTGGTTTTAAGTATCATAAACTTTATCATATCTTGGCTTATATTATTGATGTACAGGTTCTAACTACCACTCTTAAAGTTATTGATTATTTGGCGTCGGTCTAGCACTAATCACTACACAATATGAAATACAATTTTAACCAGTTTACATGAAATCGTAGATGTTATAGCTCTTATATAAGGACAATTTTTAAATATCTTTTGTTTCTGCAGCGCATGTCATTGTACTTAACTATTTAAAAGAATATCCACGCATCATGTAACTTTATCTTTCTCCATCTTGCTCAGTATTTTCTCTTGATGTACAATCGATTATGATCAGATGACCTTTAATATGGGAACGCATTGCAAATAACTGCAGGTTTCTTTTGTGTTTTAATAGCATAAAATAAAGCAAAATGTCTACGCTCCATTGTTTTTCTGGGCATAAATTTAAACTTTTATTTTATTATTGTTTCATAACAAATTATGATTTAATACCCATCAAAAGATTTTTTATAGAAGTGTTATCTAAGACCATCTTCCGTCTTAGTTATTATGGAAGGTTATGTCGTTGTCGTCATAACTATATAATCTCTATGTTGTTGAATAGCGACTCTCGAGCTATTACAAGAAAACATTAATTTAAAGTAGCTCTTAAGTTTATGATTGCAAGATAGTCCCGCTACCAGTAGCCGTTGTATTCATTAAGGATTGCGCAGGCTTGCTTGATTGAATGCGTCGTTTTCATCGCAAACGACTAAATTTTCCCGACAAATATTAAAGTTTAATTGGCATTATGTTTGTAAATCATTGATAATCCTGAAATAGTACTCTTAACTATTTTAATAGCCTATCATTAATAGGATTGTCCGTTATTGTTATAGAGAAAGACGACCTTTATGTATGATTTTAAAACAGCTGCTATTAGTCACAAAAGAATAGGTCATTTCTAAATACGATTATTACTGTGACTTGTAATTTATATGCTAGTTCCTGCATACGCGCAGCGAGATGCATCCTATAAAAGGTTGCGAACAAGTCGTTTAGTATATTTGCGATATTTTATTTCCGTATTACTGTTTCAGACATGTAATGTTAGGTCGTGCAGCGGGAGCTCGGTTGTCCGATTGGAATAAAAGGAAAATATTTTCGAAGGGTTCGGAGCGAACAATATGTGTTTTATCGGTTATTGTATCGTGAAAGTAGGAAGCGATAGGGCAGACCGCTCCCACACCGCGCCTGCCACGTCCCGCTGAATATTTGCCAAATGTCGTGACTGTCTACAATCGCGATGCGCGCCGCCCGGGGTGCCCGGCTTCGCTCGCCGCCGTCCGCTACTCTCAATGGAGATACGACGATTTGTACCCAACGGTACACGTGTCGAACTAGCCCCGGCCACGTAAAATCGCGCAATTCATTCCGGAGTCGTTGTGTCGAAGTGGAAGTCCAAGTTTAATCGGTGGCCGCTGCGCAGCGACCGGTGCCGCGCCTGTTTACACTAACATGAACAGAGCAGATAATCGAGTAACCAGCGGAGAAATCCTTTGTTGTGCCGAACGAGAAATTATAAAAGATACAGCGAACGTCTCATTTTATAAAGCAAAGTTTACGAACCGAGCTCTATTTAAAATATTTACTCGTTATGAACACAAGGAACAACTACCTACATCTTTAAGTATATCTTACTGGTTATGGTACTAGTAAACCCTTACAAACAAAAACAGTTATGGCAGAAATGTAGCAGATGCAACTTGTTACAGCAAATAATGTTAACTGATCATACCGTCAGAAATACGTGTACCGAATGTGAGCATCAAAGTCAGTACACTATTTATGTTAATGATATCAAAAACCGTACAAGGAAATAAACACAATAGGACAGTCATGTCTTGCTACATTAGACGCCTGCGACGCAGTCAGCGCAATTGGACCCTACTTTGTATATAATGCTCGTTTGCAGAATTCAGAAACGAAACGGTTACTAGGAAGAGGCCGTGACTTATCCACGGCTAAGATATAGGTACCACGAGACACCATTTATGGCTACTGGCTAAAGCCCTATTGACTTTATTATCCTGTAAATTAAATGATGAAGACGATGATACTTTTTCAATGATTGTATATCAATTTACTGGTCATATAGAATTTCCCAAGTTACTCACTGTCACATTTTCTATCAGTGCCATTAGGTTGTAGCTGGCTGGTTTCCTTAAAAATTACAAATGACTACAAATTGTGTGAGTCTCAAACATGAATGTACTAGAACCGAAGTGAATAAAGACTTGACTGGCAGTGTCGGCTTTATTAGAGCCATTGTATTTGATCATCTGGTCTTTGTGCAAACCAAAACAACTATATTATCCTTAAAGATGATATCGACAAAGTTTCATGGTTTCCGCCAACATTTTCACTGAACCAAACTCATATGTGAGACATTCAAGAAAGGAATTCTACCTACGTTTCGTTCGTGAATTAGATTGCTAATTAACGTATCTCCAATCCGTTTTAATTAAGTTTCGTAATTTAAATTGCACAACAATTTGCAGTGATACCTTTGGATCGTTAATTAACCATTAGGATCTACAGGCCTTTGGGGCACTGTCTTGATATACGGCTGACTGGTGTGGTCGTTTTTCTTATAATTACTTATCGCTAGCGAAGCTTTTTAAATGGCAAAGCCCTGAAAGATTGAACTGTTAACGATGTACTTACATGTAAGAGTCATGGTCATTACTTTGCAAACACTTGTTAAGTACAGATTCAATAAGCTTACTAGTACCCTGTATAATTAAAGAAGCTAGTCCTCGATCCTCTTATCGTTTAACGGCAGATATTGAGCTATCTTAGTTTTTGATGTTCATATTGTTCACGTGTTGTTTAGCATAGTTGGAATCTAGAAACACATTAATATTCAAAGTGAAACCTATTTGTACTAATGGCTAGCGTTTTAAACGTCTGGTTTCCCGTACAAGGGTCGTGTCGGGGCAAAGCAGCTCGCAGGTCATTCATGTCTCACTCCGCCCATAGAAAGCTCTACTTCGTACATTTCTTTGTGGTGTTTTAATATACATATTATCTTCTGCGGCTTGTTCCACGCAACGGAATGGACTCGAGTTGCAAAATAAAGTTATTAAACCTGAAGGAAAACCGTTACATGCTAAATATTGGTGCCATTAACTAGTAATGGTATAAGTAGAACGGGCTAGTTATGCAAATTTTGTCATCTCTGGTATAAGGAAGAGATTTAAAATTTTCATATTTCTAACTGTCATCATGGGACCTGCCACAAACGTACGTGAGAGTAATGGAGTAGGTCCACCGGTTTCTTGAGTTTTGAATTGAATACAACTCGGCTCATAAATCAAGCTTTTCCTTCCTTGATGTGTAACGTCCATGTATGTTTATTATTTCAATTAACTTTATAATAAATGTCTAAACTTTTAAATTACTACAAATTGAATCATTAACTATTATAGTTTATTAATTTATTATAACATCGTTGGTGTGAAAGTATTTATCTTGTTCTATGGCGACAGAAATGTATTTACCGTTATAAGGAATGATGAAGGCGATTACAATAAACTCCCACCGCTTCCGTCTATTGTGGTCTCGCTTAGATGCATTACTTTTATTATGTGCATAACTATAATTTTATTAATCATTCACTTTCATTCAATACAGACAACAATTTAGTTATGTGTCTGCAATTGCATTTCGATGCTTAGGTACACATTCTAAGACTAAGCACATAATATGTCCGTCAATCAGCAGCTGTAGGTAGTACACACGACCGCACATCAGACTTTCACGAACTGTCAAATTTCCATAATAGACTTTGAACTTTGTGTATTTGGAATATGGTTCAACATTTATTGAAGTGACAGTTTAGGTTGATGTGCAGGCATCCGTATATTCATGAAGTAAACTATGTTAAAAATTATCAATAAATTTCGAAACTTTAGTTAAATTTACAAACCTGCAAACGAATTCATTTTCGCCAAGGCATAGGTCGAGACACATCTGTCTAGAGCTGACGGTGTGCGTCCTCTTGCCTCGTCCCTTGAGGTTGTAGCCTCGGACGCGGTCGAAGCACCACGCTCGCTCACAAGGACGTACTCCTAAACACGACTTCTGGGCGTAGATCGTGAAGACAGGGAACTGGGACTTGGTTAAAGCACCTGCAATTAACAAATAATGTTATAAACTTAAATGCATTAAATTCAAATTGGGTATTTCATGTTTGGTTGTACAACAGAAATTGGTGAAAATAAAACCTTTCTAAAATCGAGTGGCTGTTATTAACATCAGAATTCTTGGTCCTAAAAACCATTCAACAGCTCCCGTTATTGGATGGTAACTCTACTCAATTTTGTACCAAAAATTAAGTAAGTAAAGCGAAAAGCATTAGAGCGATTACAATAATAGTTATACAATTATCTAAATGTAGGAATAAGGACGTTTTCTATTAAACACGCATATCATCATTAAATTCTTCATGCTCCGACGTAAGTGTTCTCAGTAAAGAGGCGTTCAACCTTAGCGAATTCAGTCCACGTCTAGACACGGGCGATGCATGGCGATGTAATTGGATCCCTACGCCTGTATCTATCAACGATTAAATAATGTTTTCAGCGCTCATTCAAAATTTCTATTCATATGATGCTGCACATTTGTCTATGTTGTGGGCTGTAATAAGCAACTCAATTTCCCGCTACAAAATTGCGTTTCGAAGTCATATTGTAATAGAACGTTAACAAAGTTTTGATTTTATCGAAATATTTTGCTTTAAAAGGTCATTACTATCATTGTAATCTTCCGTATTGTTTCAACACTCGACTTGCATTGCGGTTAGACTATGAAATGAAGCATTCCAGGATGTTGTGGCTTCTGATAGTTCTATTGTGTTGTTCTATTATTATTTTTGGACTTAAACCACTACGATGTGAACATAACCGAAAATTCATATAACAGTTATGAATAAATTGTGTAAATCGAATATAACTGTTTTCTTATAACGTTCTGTCAGAAAATGACAGTGATTATAAAATACTATCAGGCTTACATAAAAACTCTAGTACATTTAATAATTCAAGCGTAAGCGGTACTCTTCTTTCAGTGATCGTGACATGATAAAAATATTTTTAATAGAACTTTATTCATATAAAAATATCTCATTGCTTCAAATCGACAGGATATTTTGTATGACACAGGTTTTAAAGAGATAATGAACTTCGCTCACGTGATATTCAGTATGCCGTAAAATACCGTTCAGAAAAAATTAGACATCTGTTACTGTTTTTTGAGTTTCCATTAAATTATTTAAAAAAAAACTGGGTGAGTTAGTGTTCGAAGAATTAAAATGATATGATATGTAAAGTTTTAACGCGAATGCAAGATAAAGAACCAAACTCCCAATTTATTATGATATTATGTAAGGAAGAATGGATAGTTGAAATTAATCCTTATAACGAATTCAACGAGCGCGCAATAAGTATTGAACAGACAATACGGTCGTATGATAAAGCTCGAATCATCTTTTATAATTCGGTCATCGTATTGTTTGGTTTAGAGGTCAAGGCATGTTCCACTTGCTAGTTTGCTGGTGCTTAATAAACGGTCATGTTTTCCTTTTCGCGGTGAGAGTATTTTTTCCCCCCCAAAATGGCCTGATGAGCAAGCAGCATGCCGTTATTGGCATTCAAGTGATGTGTGGAGCAAAAAATCGGAACGCTTCGCTTGTTTGTGAGCTCACACGTCTATATCGAACAAACGAGAGTAGATTCGCGCCTCTGTGCCACCTGCTATGTCCCGGTTATAGCATGTGCCGCGCGTGATTGTGCCGTTATTGTTCGCTTATTCACATGCCTAATAACTTAATCTGTGTTCATGTTTTGGTACGGAGCGGCGTCTGGCATCAATTAGATCTTTTTAACCTTTGTTCAATTTATTAGACCTGCTTTAATTATTTTGATCGTGTGGTTTTGTTGTCTTAAATGATTAATTCGTATAATATATTTCCGATAGATCGTCTCAAATAGGTTTAAGGTTACCAATATTCTTTATTTTATTTAGAGTTATTATATACAATTGCACTCGGGTGTCTTGAAGTAACTTCAAAATAATAGCTTGGTTAACACTTAATTACTTAACATAATGTGTTAGATGTCAACATTTATAAATTTAATATTAAACAACTAATAAATTTGTCGCCTTCGCATTTGCTTTAAATCAGACATAGCTTCAATAAGATATGTATAAACCTGTCGTTGGATCGCTCAAGTGACGACTATCACTTTTTGTTCGTACGTTGCAACTATGTTTGATTCGCGACATGTGTCTTCATCTATTGTGACACAGCAAGATTAACACTGACAGTTAAATGGTTATTGATAAATAAGTCGGTAAATTATTACGTCATGGTATAAAAAGTAATAATAGTGCTGAACGGCTTTGATCACATATTAGGTATTGACATTGACTTCCCTCTATTATGTGACACATAGATTTTAAAACTTAAAGCTGATTGATATGACGGTATCAACTTTCATTGTCAAGAGCATGTTATTTCTTATAATGATTGTAGTTTTTATTCTGGATGAATCAAGGCATTTTGGTCACAGCTCAATTTAACCACTCGAATAAAAGGTGCAATTTGATTACAACTGTTTTAATGCTGGCTATTTATCTCGTATGTTATGCTATAAATTTCACTGGTACTATCGTCGTAATAGTAATACTGTTTTTACAAATAATCTGTACTGAACTTTATGCCGTGCCCGTAACGATTCCATTCAACTATAGTCATCTTATTTTCCTAATTGTATTAAAACAACTAACTACGCTTTTCAATTGTGTAAATAAACAAAAGTAAACAACGAGGACAGCAAAGGTGACTCACCGGGCAACTGGTCCGCGTCGGAGCTGAATATCACGCAGAGACCTGTCTCGTAGTTGACGGCGCGACAGGTGTCGTTGGCCTGGCACTGCTCCAGGCAGTCGGTCAACATCAGAGTGCCGGGGATGTCGTCGAGAATGTGCGACGGCGCCGAGAACACGTACCTGCGATATTACGTACGTTAGATGGTACTATTTGGATGGTAGCTAGAACTGTTAAAGTATATATGTCTAGTAGTAATACCGCAAATTTTTTAACTGACTAAGAATATTTATAGTAGACTTTTGTTATTATTCCAAGAGTCAAATAGTTTTTTACATGTAATAAGAAAACAGAACGGGAAATCTCCACGTATAAGTAAAAACACTTTCTTGACAGATTATGTGAGAGAAGTCTCATCTTGATAACTTCACCTCTTATCCTGTTGCGTCGGCCTCGCAATCTTAATTACTTTCGCAATTATCGGTCAGTAACTCTGCCAGTACTATTTATCTGCTGTAAAAGTTCATAACTACCAGTAATGAAATGCAATCTTACCCAGTTACGAGTTCGAATCCTATCATCTCGGGGTCGCATTCTTCTAGTGAATTTGCAGGTGCAGATGGGGCTGATATTCCGCTAGGCGCTGAAGGCGGGACCCCTCCTGAAGCTGTTTCTGGCGCTGTTTGTAGATCTTCTGACGTTTCGGGTGATGTTTTCGGAGGAGGCGGTGGCGCTCCCGGATTTATATAATCTTGAGGAGCTGACACTACTGCAGGCTCTGGTGAACCAGATTCCACTGCGAGGTTGTCTTGTGGCGGCGCATCGGCCGCAGACCTCAGTGTACCCTCGAACTTTTTAGCGCCCTCGACGGCACATGCCACCAACACTATACTGATTATAATTCGCATTGTGTTCTCGGTGAGAGGCCGTGGCAACATTTGTTATCTGTAACAAAAGATGTGTTGATTAAAAAACTTTTATAAAGCTCCAATACCTACTCCTACCGTAATTGCATGGGAAGATTAGAAATTATCTTGTATAAAACCGATCAAGTTTATGCACGCAAGCGTTCATTGTAGTAAAGTTGTTCGATAGCTTAGATGGCCAATATTAAGCGTCGTTTGCCACAATTCAGGATGTGATGTGTTGGAATGATAGGTGATCTTATAGTAAATTGTAGTTTCGCCGTAACTAGTGAATTTGTGTTAGCAACCATATCAAACTTAAAGTAATGTTGAAACATTTCTAAAGCTTCTTTATTGAACGTACAATCTGCGATTGGATTCAATTAATTGAATTACTCGTGTTGTTGTTTATCTTCATCGCTGATGCTACCGTAATAAGCCCTCTCATACTGCTACAGAAGTGGTGAGACTATACTATCCTTTGTATTCCATTTTTAAATTACTAAGTCTACAAGGGTATGCCTCATGTTTATGTGGGAATAAAGAGTGCAACAATTATGCTTGCTATCTGCGGGCATTAACAGAATAATTGCCACAAATTATAATTAAGTTGCTTGTGCACTGTAATATATGACCCGTAGTTCACCCATAAGGTATATATTAAGCGTATCATTACGTAATCATAACAGTGTTTGTATTTTTAGAAAATAAGTTTCGCATGGTCGTGAGAAATGCACGCTATTCATTACATCAAAGTGAAAGATAGTATTTCAGATAGAATAATGTAAAAATGCGTATTTTCAATGTTTAAGAATCTTCTTGGCAATTTATTATAACTTTACTTTCCTTAAAAGAGATGTTTGCTTAGCCCCTCAAGCGTCGAGCGACCACCAGGTGGCCGATAACAATTAAAATTCTATTATGTCTGGTATTCGCGCGCTCGAGCTCTTATACTCATTTCCGCTAACTTTTGCCGAAAGTTAAAACATGGTCTTCTAGCTTTCACCCGCTTGAAATTTCATTTGTTAAAATGTCGTTATCGTGTGACCCGGAGACATTGGTTTTTCCTCGGGATAAAAAGTCGCTTAGCCGGTCTTTGGCTCTGAAACCACGTCTGTGTAAAAAGTCACGCCGATCTACAATAGATGACAACTGTTAAACCTATAAGGAAATAAGATGATTCTCTTTATAAAAAAATCCTTTGGCTTTCCCGTGCTTTTTAACTGTCTTTGTGCAAAAAAAAAATCAATCCGCGAAACAAAGACAAACTAACAAAATAACTTTCGCAATTAAGAACATTAGATACATTACAGCAAATAAAATTAAACTTTACGCAAATTGATTTACAGTGTTTTTTGTCGATAAGGTAAACGGCCCATTACTCGTCAGGTTCTGAAATAAGTTGACTTTGCAGCCCTCCCACGTAAAAACCAGTTGACTTAGAAAAAAATTGATTGCATGGCGAGGTAAACAATTTATTCATCTTTTTAGAAAATATTGCATTATTATCGGTGAAACACAGCAAAAAATTAGATATTTAATCAATTAAAAAATGTGCCATATGTACCAATAGTCGACGGCTTTGTCCCAATAATCGTCAAAATGACCTAAAACTCGTCAATTTTCATCACCAATTTGAACTCTTTGTCTTTGAACTTAAAGTTCATTTTTTAGACACGATTTTTTAAAAACAACTAAATAATACAAAATAATGTAATGTGCTTAATTGAAAAACGCTTCTCAACTTAGCAATTTACATTTTACTGTAAATATTACAAAAAGCGGGGTTTTTACCATGTTTTGATTTGTTGTCGAGTCCCTGATATTGCGGCGCAGTTGCACACGCCATGATCACGGAATAACCAATCATTACCGTACAGTCAGTTGTTTCTTCATCTCTTTCGAACACCATCACTTTTGTCTTAGATTTGGGGTGGTTGGGGATTTACCTCCTAGCAGTCCGCCCCGGGCAACGTCTCCCCTGTCAAGTAGAGGCGGCTGAAAATCCCCAATAGCGGTGGTAGGGCTCGAAAGGGTCCACCTGGCTTGCTATCACCTTCCTATTTAAGTCTGACGTCAAGCAGCTTGCAGTGTTCCGTCGTAGCGTAGTAGAAATGCCAGTGACTTTTAGAGCTTGATGGCTAGCAGTAGCTTCAAAAGGACCGTTCTCGGACTCTGATCAAATCTGTGTTGGAAAGCTCATCGTGGAGGGTAGCGGGATGCGTGGCACGGTTTTAGCCGTTGGCCGACTGCAGGCAATAGGGGGCCCAAGTAGTGCGCCAGCCACGTACGACAGGCTGCCCCGTGAAAAATCCTGGAATGGCTCCACCGTGCCAGTTGGCGACTGGAAGAAAGGACCCGGTGGCAATTCCCAGGGGGGCACGGGCGCCCCCGCGGTCTCCACATGAGTTTTTTCATTAGTACATTAAAGATTACGAGTGCCGTGTTTGGCAACCAAACTGCGCCTCGCTGGCTTTTGAAACCCCAGCAAAACCACCTCACCTTAATATGAAGCAGAAAGTTTTAAAAAGTAAGGTGCACTTTGATTTGAGGTGCAGCCGTTTGTACAAGGGCTGCACTTCCTCCCAATCAAAGTGCACCTCACTAACATCCGAGGTCTGCACTCAAACCTCCAACCGGTCCACTACCATCTCGAGACCGAAAAGCCACACTTACTCTTTCTTACTGAGAAGAAGATAGTGAAACCGTTGGACGTAGCCTACCTTAAGTATCCCGGCTACTCGCTTGAGCATAAGTTCAAGAAGTAAGCCGTGGTCTGTGCGTATGTCCACGATGACGTGTGTCTCACCAGCTAAGGTAATTGCAGGTGATAACGACATTTCAAATTGACAGTCAGGAAAGACGCATTAGTAAATGTGCTAAGCCCATAAATATATTTTTTCTCTGAAGTTAATTTTTTTTAAATTTATTATTACAAAATTTTGCTTTATATACTTATCTGCATAACTGAAAAATATTTTTTTAAATCAGAAAGACAACTGCGGGTAATAACGAGGGTCCTCACATACCGATCAGTTAATACCGAGGTATTTACCGAGGGTAGTCACTCGTCTATACTCGGTAATAGTTTCCTATAGGAAGCTGTTTCCGAGTGACGAAAAATTTTATTCACTCGTTGATAAAACATTGTACTGAAATGGTATTACAGAGTGTAGAAGTAACTATATTGAAATAAAAAATATAAATACTTATGTACATCGGAAATGCATTAACTATGAGCATGTTTTACCGACCCATATCACTCGGTAATAGGTTCTCATACGTGCTAATAACGAGGGTTGTTAATTTTTCGGTCGGTAAATAGTGTCGGTAATAGGCTTTGCTTTCATCTTATACCGACTCACAAATTAACGATAGTTGTGTTATATAAAATTCAAAAGTGGAAATAAAAATGTCTATTCTACAATCTGCTATTACTTAATAGGGCAATAAATAAAATAAAAAGTATTATTTATGCCAAGCAAGACGTCTTTTTTGTTTAGGAACTTTGAAGAAATTATATTTTATGCTTGATGTTTCTTGCCAAAAATTAAGATTTCTAGCTGATAAATTGTACCACGGAAATGTCTCAAAACTATCTTTGACATTTGAAAGTATCATGGCACTGTTTTTAATAATACCTAATAAATAATACCGTATTCTAGAATAAAAATCAAATAAACTCAGCTTTCACTGATTGCTTTTACCGAGGGTACCGCGGTAAAAAGCAGTAACTGCCATATCCTGGAAGCTATCACGGTGTTATTATATTTATTGATTTTATCAAAAGGAAACATATTGAAATACAAGAAACGTGCTTCATTTGTATTCGAAAGAATACTAGCAACGACTTATTAAATAGGCGTTGGCATAAATATCATAAAATGTTTTAAAAAACTCTTAAGAAAAAAATGAGTGTATTTACGTTCGGCGAGAACGCTTCCTATGGCACGAGCACTTGCTGCGCGAGCGGCGCACAAACTGACCGTTTCTCGTGGGGTTGCCAGATTGGAACAAATTTTTGGTATAGACGATATGATTGAGGGACAAAATCTTTATTACTGTGTTTTCATTTTTTCATGAAATTTTTCATTCATTTACAAAAGTACACTTTGTTTATAGTTAAATTCAAGAAAATAAATTCAACCTCGGTAATATATGCAGATTTTAGGGGGGTCGTTAATAGCTGCATTTACCTTACGAGGTTTTAGGGTCATCCACACTATGGTTGCTGGTAGACACCGGCATAGAGAAAACTCTCTATGTCGATGTCTATCGGTCGCAAAGCGGAGATCAGGAGGCGACTCGGTTGTTTGACCACCTCACTGAGGCAGCTGATCTGGCCCAACGAAGGTATCCAACTGCGGAGCTTGATTTTCTGGGAGACTTCAACGCCCACTATAGCGATTGGCTATTCCCTTTCCAGAAAACGGACCATGCTGGAAGAGAGGTGCGCAAGTTTGCGTTATCGCAAAATCTCTCCCAGCTGGTGAACCAAGCAACCCGCATACCTGATGTTGATGGCCACACACCCAATTGCCTAAACCTTCTGCTGAAATCTGACCTAGGCAGACACTTAGTATCGATCTCGGCTTCACTGGGATCTTCTGACCACTGTCTGGTGAAATCCGTATCTATATGCTCTCCTTCGGACACTACCCTTCGGAGATCGCGGATCGGCGAGTATGGAAAAATGGGTCGGCAGATTGGGACGAGATGCGGCACTTCTTCGCGTCTTATCCTTGGCGGCAACTGTGCTTCTCTTCGAGCGAACCTTCTGTCTGTGCCGGCGCAATCGCAGACGTGATACGCCAGGGAATGGAATATTTTATCCCATTCTCTGACGTCCCCATAGGCATTAGGGCCCGTCCATGGTTCAATAATGACTGCTCTTGCTCACGCTGAAGCGCGGTAGGAAGCAGCGTACCAAGCCTGGGCCCAGGCTCGCGGTTGCAAACGCAGGGACGGCAGTATCCACGCAAAGAAGAGAGCCTTTAACTCTGCCGCCAAGTACTGCAAATGGGTGTTAAGGAAGGCACGTTTCGATCATGTTATATTTGAAATATATTTTTGCAAAAGTAAAACTATAAAAGAGTGCAAATCGGTAAATTGAACTTAATAAGCGGCTTCAAAAAGCAAAAGTTCGCAATTTAACCCATATATTTATGTAATCTATTTTTAGATATCTGCTCAAAAGTACCTCCTCCAAATATAATACAGAAATATTTTTATTCAATATAAGCAGTAACATGCATTTATTAAGTCAGACTCTATGCTACTTTTATGATGGAGATTAATAAATCTAGATAGATTGAGATTTTATTGGGTAAAATAATAAATCGACTAGGCTACTGCACCTATCTCAGCTCTCATGAATACTAGGTCGTAGGTATTCGGTATGATAACTTATAAGTTATCAATATAAACCAGAAACATATTTCACAACCAACTTATTTAATCATTAAATGACTCGTAAATTGTAGGTAATTTAATTTTAATTCTATAATTAATCGAGTCAAAGAAAAATGAAACGTAACTGAAGGCAATAAAGTTCAATGACGGGCTTAGGTACAGCAGTCACACGCGCCCCGATATCCGTCGCCAAGTAAGTATACGATTCTCTTTTCATTCAAAGGAAAATAAAACTTAACTCATGGTAATAAGAACACGACGACGAGTTTAGGTGCAACTGTTGCTGCGTGTCCCGATACCCGTCAGAAAGCATACGATTTTGACGAGTTTTGGGTCATGTACTAATTAGAGAGTACCAATAAACGTCACATGCAAAAAAAGCTATATACATATGAAACTTATTACAAATGATAGGTTATAACGTTAGACAATCTATTTAACTATCCCAATAAACAAATACACTTATCGTGTTGTTATCCGAAGCGGCCTGACAAGTGAAGTAATACAAGGTGGTGTTTACTCAGTTTAGTAGCAAAATGCGGGCAATCGCAATTTTTTTCGGGGAGCACACTTTTCTTGCTAAGTTCTTCCGACACCATAACACTTTTAGGCAAGTGTTACTTTTACAATCGTACATTATAATATCAAGAATGTATCGCCATAAGCAATATTTAATTTTCTATTAATAGAAACACACAAAATGCTTAAAATGTTTAGTTGACGAGTTTCGGGACACTGACGACTATACCAGCGTTTACCTTATCGGAAACAACATGCGAATTGATCGCGAGTCGATTACGTTACGCTCACGTTTTACGTACAATGTTCGTAACGGTCTGCCTACCTTTAGCCGTCCACGTCGTGGTCAACGGTACTGCTTATTCCGATTTTATTGTGAAAATCTTGACGGTGCCCGGCGCCGAATAACAAATTATATATTGTTACCACTGGACGACATCACGCTGTCAATTATAACCTTTTTGCCCCTTTTGTAATATTGACCATGTTATTATTGCTGTGACTTACAAGCTCGTTGATAGAATTACAATACCGCCTTCGGCCAATTGATAAATGAACTTAATAACTATACTGTAGTTAATTGTTAAAAATGAGGTGATGGAAATAGTGATAACCTTTTTTCAGTTGCCGGCCAATAACTTGGTTATTTTAAATGACTGAAAAATATTGTAATTTTATTGTTACGTTTCAACAACAATATAAACTGTGAATTCTTTACAGTTTATTGTTGTTGCTAGCGTAACTAGACCAAACGTTTCAAGTTGTTCAAACTAATAAAAATTGAGAGGTGGCAGATGACTTATTTGGCCAACCGTAGAAGTTTTACCTACTTTTACCGCGATAGCTGTCTGTTTAAACGTCATTAAATTTAAATTATCATTATTCTTATTCTTTAAAAATCAATTTACAAATGGCGTATATATGTTATTAATCCACTTGGTCCGACAGGGTGTAACTCCTCTAAAATTATTATATAGATATACCGTAAAATATAATGTAATACTTTTAGAGTTTAACAACACACAAATGCCTGGTCAGACTAAATGGGTTAATTGATGTTATTGACAATCGCCGCGAGCCACAGTAATGTTAATGAATTGAGTTGTAATGACGCTTCTGTTTGATGTATACCTACTGTTCATAAAATTTATAAGAGACACAGTAATAATTTATGGTATTATAGCATTAACAACAGAATGGACGCGTACGCACGCTTGAATGATACTGCCTCGGGGAAACTTATTCATTTCACGCGTGTGTCGCTTAGGGTCGTATTGTAATTTGATACCTATGCACGTCCATCATGAAATATTAAATTATGCGCACATAAATGTCTACAGTGTCATACACGGTGTGTTTCTTTTGTCTCTTTACTCGCTGCATATCGATGTGCAACGTTTGAGTGAGCGCATTTAATAATTTTATTTACTCTGTGTCCTACTCAACAATTCCCCTGCAGTATATGCTGTTGTGCAATTTATGGGTCATTACTCTCTGTTGTGTTACTTTACCATGGGATGAAATTGCGAAATTGTCCAAATAACCCAACGATCAGATGTAACCGCGTTATAAATGATCTCGTGCAGAGCGCCCAACAGTTTTATAGAATAAACATTGCATCGGAACGTAGGCGAGACAATGTTATTTGTCATAGTCGTAGCAGGCAAAGTTCAGACACGAAAGTATTAATAAATAAGGGCTGGCTTCGCCCTCAATGGCGTGAAATAACAGGAGTGCCTATCTGTGCTGCCGTGCCCTACGGCCGGCGGTGACCTACACCCGGCTAGCTGTAAACCTGGTCACAGCTCGTGTGATAATAATCTTAAATTCTACATGCTCTTCGTGTTTTACCCTTTAGAGACTATTTACTTTAAACTATTTCAATTGACGTTTACATACAACACATGAATAGTATTCAAATTTAAATGTCCTGGCCTGTAACGTTATATTACTATTTGCATTACGCGAGTGTAATAAAATGCTTTATTTTACTGCGATCTCATAAAACTGCAGGTGTATTAAGCTTATTGCGGTCTTCAACATCTGATATGAACCATTTCAAGTTATCGTTATGCCTCAGTTTATCTACATAGCGTTTACTTTCTGCCTTACTAGCCAAAGTCGATTTAAGTTCCGTGTTACCTCATCACCATAACATGTTGCCAGTATAGGGGTCGTGCGATACAGCCTTAGTAAACTTATGGTGCGAGCTAAGTAGGCCATCTGCTTCTAACACGATACCAGGGAGTTTATAAACAACACTCTTAAACAACCATGTCTTATACTAAAATTCCAAGGAGTATTTTATTTACTAAAATAATTTGCTTCTTGTTTTCTTAATTGATTGTAAGAAATAGATGCTTTTTTAACTTTTTCATAAAGCCCCAGGGATCTTTGCTGTTAAACTACGCTTTATCTTGTTCATATTAATATTGCTTCTATTTATAGAAGCTGGTTTGGCTCGTTTGCATTCCAGAATATTTCATTTTCACTGACGTCAAAAGTACCTACTTTTAATTTGAACGTTAACTGCAATAATTGTTTCAACGGCATTCCTCAGACTTTTCAAGGATATTGCAGCAGGACCTCGGTTTTCTAGTTTTTATTTTGTTAGTTAGTACACGACGATAAATTGCGTTGAACAAAGTCGCTTGCTTTACCTTTACATGAGCGCCTGAACACACATTTGTAGTGTTATTAATTTGTGCAGTCATAAATTCCTTAACAATAAAGTATGTTGCCTTTTAAGTTCGATATTGTTTTATATATTCAATGTTGGAGCTTGAGTAACTTGTGAAGAAACAAACAAAATGACGTCTAGTATCAAATAGATGCATTCTCGTTTTGGTAGTAGGCTCTGTGAAGCCGCTGTGCCAGCCCAGAGCCCGATCAGATGGGGTCAGCGCATTCAATGAGCCGGATGCCTCCAACCTGCTATTTACGTTTCACCATACCTGTACTAGTTGGCACACTATGGCTGCCTTTTCTTGCGCTCCACGCTTATAGACTTCGAAAATATCACGTTTACCCTATTAAAACCCCATATTTGACGCATGAGATACATTGTGGCTAGCTCATACGTCTTGCCGTATAACTTGCTTAAAAATCTTTGACCTAGACATTGACAAATGCCAACTGTATAAAGGTAATTGATATAATAAATAGTCAAACTGCTGTGATATCTGTCTCTAATATTTTATTATAATTCGCGATAGACAGCCTGTTTTACTAATTATTTAATATTTTGAATAAAACTTTAAAAATATTATATTCTATCACTCGTATACTTATATGATTTTTTTCCGCTAACATTACTTATTTAAAAAACCCTTAAGTAGTAGCGGACAAATAAATATAAATACTGATCGCTTAAAGATCTTTTTATTATTTTTTAATATATCGCTACATAATAAATTACTAGGGTTTGTACAATTTGTCACTGTACCACAACAAAAGAAAACAAAGTGAAAATATGACTAATTTATTGCTTCACCGTAGAGCTCGATTTGTGTTTATGATTGCAAATATGTCTTAGCATAGTATTTTCCAGCGGCTTAGCAAGAGAAGTGAAGATTTCCGTTATAGCAAATTACAGGAGCCATTTAAATATATCTTCGAGTGGAACATAACGCGAATTGATGTGCGGAATACAATAGATAATCTATGCGGCTAAATTTGCTCGTCTGTAAACTATTAGGCATGCCTGATATCTACCATTAACATGGCTTAGGGTGCACTCTGCCGATTAACATTGAATGAAATGTTAATTTGTTGGTTTGCCTTATGTTAAATCGATAGTTCCCTTTAGAGCTGACGAGGTGTTGGAGAGCTTCTCCGTACAAGGCATCTGTCCAAAGCCGAAGCGTGAATGTCCCCCATTGTATTTATGTCGGCGTTTAGTGAAGCCCCATGAGGAACGTGTGTTTTCAAGAATAATTTAAAAGAGGTTTCTCCAGGTTGTGATACGAAACATTCTTCACTTGGGCATTGACTTGGGCTTCTCATAAGAGCATTATAGACGAAGATTACTACGTGACCAAATTCGCTCGCCTGCTCTTAAGCTTAACGAAGCACTATAGTTAATGGCTACATACGTCCAAGAGAATTCTCAGCTACTAATAGCTTGGATGGTCAATGGACTTCGCACAGTTTATTATCGGTAGCGTTAACACAAGCAATAAGCTAGCAGTATTAACACGCTTTTACTGCTAATGAAAATACCTTGACTGCTCTAAAAGTAACTGGTTAGTGAAATGGTTCCCGCTTTCCGACGCATCTTAATGTTTTTGTTCTGACATTTATCATGCTAACACAGGAATAATATAGCATCCGAGATTAGCTCATCTCCGCATGGCTGACTTTCAAACACGTAATTGCCTACCTGCTTAGAGTCCAGGTTTATAGCCAGTTGAGTAATTCTTATTATCATAATTAAGTCTTCTGCGAAATATTTATGTTAGCTCAGCCACCATAATAATGTATGAAATTGTTACTAGTTCGCAATTTCCACCTGCCAGAGAGTAAACAATGTTGATGTAAGGTCCATTCCCACAAACGTTTTGCTACGCCGCGCTGCCGCCACTGCGACTCCGCGATTGAGGTTAACATAAACGTCTAAACCAGGATTCGTAAGAAAATCATTTAGTATTGCATTCAACAATGTACATTCTACTCTGGACCATACGCTTTAAAGCAGAATTTTCTGATTGCCCATATTTTTGTATCAAATAAGTAGTATTTTAAGTGATAATGATAACTTTGTAAGATAATTGTCTACATTGTTTACATGGTTTAGATAGTGTCGCAAGACTCGTACGAGACTCATGTGGTCTAGTGAGATTCCTAACTAGCTATTGGCAGGCTTTCCTGCATCACATGTCCTCACGCTGAGGTTAGTGGGTTGATGCGTTGGCAGCGAGTTTGCTTAACGATTTAAATTAACCAGAGAATCCCGATTTCTCTGGCGTTGATCAGCACAAAATAGTCTGCTGCCGCCTACGTGACTAACTTGTCCAGCAATTAATTTCATTCTAAATTGTTCAATTAAGTTACAAGAAACTAACAAACAAACTACTTAAATCAGTCTTTCTATCGCAAATTGAAAGCCTCTTAGTCTCGTTCGATGTCAGTCTAGAAAGCTCTTTAGCATATCACCCATCAGAGTCTATGTAAATAGCTTTACGTTGTAACTTTTACTTCTTCATCTAAGTAATTTGTAAATGTTGCTTTTTAATGCATATTTCTTGTAATTACATTCTACCTACAGCTATGAAATATGTTGTGCGTTACGCAAAGCACGAAGTCACCTATTATTCACGAAGCTGTTATAGACGCCGACACCGTCGACCGAGCCCTTCAGACAGCAGTTTGAAAAATCGTACCACTTTCCATGATAGTGCTTAAGGCGTCACATTCCATTGAGCAGGTGGAAATTGCACCGCTTTAATATTTGTTTCATTTGTTTTAACTTGCGGTCTAGGACCAACTACAAAAGCCATTTAAATACAGCAAGACATTTACTTGTGATATATTTTAGAATGATGCTATTCTATTTTTGCTTTTGCAGTTGTTGTATCCATTAGAGTTAACGTGCAATCGTACAGCCATTTTATGATTGTATGATAATGTCAGACTTTTTACATTTGAAAAGAGAAATGAAAGCTATTTCAATATTGTGAAACCTGACGCTGAAAAACACGAACAAGCGTGTAATATGCAGACGCAAGTTTATACGAATCAAAAGTGTAATATGTGTAATTTGAACACATCGCAGTGTCGGTAAAGTGTTCTAACTTAATTCGATTGAAAAAATGGTCCGATCGTGTTCAGAATGACTACTAATGATCGGTACGGCCTAAAACGTGCGATTTCAAATTACTAACGTATAATCTCGTCTAGTTTTCTCCGCGATTAATCATGCTAACTCAATGAGGGACTACTTTTCTAAATCCTATAATTTTGTAGCATTGTTGTACGGCAGCATGGGCTCAGAAGTAGGTTTCCGGTGCACTCGGTCTATCCGTATCTTCCATGGCTTCATTAAAAGTAGGACTTATTGTGCAGCTTGCTGAAGCTCAAGATGTGGATTCTCTAAATGTCGTTGTAACCAAACTAAATATGTGTAATAAAGTTCAAGGTCATTAACTACTGCACGTTCAAGCATTTTGACGAGCTCTTTGTGGTCGCTATGTATTATCGACTGCGACATCGCAATTTTCTTTCTATTTCTGCCCGCACCATCCTTTGTGGTGTTGCCTGCAATTACATTCCTTTTACCTCGCCTTTGATTGCTTTCGACGGTGTTTTAATCTTTTTTAATATCATTTACTTTTATAACTTAATGATACATTCACACAATGGTTTCACATCATGTACAAGTTCAATATGGGTATTATTAAAATTTTATACGTTTTAGCTTTTTCTGGCATTAAAAATATGTATAATTATAACATATTGTTTAGAGCCGTATATCGTTAGATGCGGTTCTGTTGCCGTAAACTTTAATCACGGTCTAATATTTTAAAATGACGTCGGCACTTCTTGTTTTATGGGCATCCAAACTGCTAGTTAAGCAGTCACACTACACGCACTCTTTATGATACGTTGTAATTAATTGGTGCCTTAACAAGTGCAATGAATCTCTAAAAGTTTCTAGTAAGCCTCAGGATACTTAAAGGTTTAAAAAAGATAAATCGTTTTTATTCCACCTTGCCCATAGTGCCGATATAATCTGACTCTTAATTGATAGCGTTAATAATAGTGAACGAAACCACTGCGTCCGAAGACATAAAACTTTGTGAAATTAAATACATACTATCCGGATCAAAATTTAAAATAAATCCTGCTCATGCGCCGCTAATCTATAACTCTGAAGACAAATAGGCGTAATAGGCATTTCTTGTTTCTCCTTAATATCTACACCCGGCAGATATTCGTTACAAATAAGTTTACGTAAAGCACTGGGGCTTGTATTCAATTTATCTAGTCGCCGGTGTCGGCCGATTCATCTGTTTGATACCATCGATTTGTGGTGATAAAACTTATTTTATCGTCTATGTAACTGGAAGATGGTACGTAAATTTCCCCTAATACTGGTTTGTGACCTGTCACGTCCATGTAGGACTTGGCCGCATTTGCACCTGTTCCACCAATGCAAGACCGGTCCCTCTTATCTCCCGTATACCATAACTCCACAACCCTAAACATCTGAATGCGTAATTTGTGTGTTTAATGCTATTAAAGGTAAATTCCTGTTTACGACTGTGCCTTACGAGATTATGAATGATGATGTATTGTTAAGTTTGTTAAGTAATGTAATAGTAAATTCGCGTTTACGTTTATCTGCCGTATGACTTCGTAAAATTGCTGCTTCCTTCGCTATTATTGAGTAATGTTGATTTGTCAACATTTTAAAATTGTAATAAATATCATTCTGAAAATAATATTATCTTTCTCTTTTTCTATTATAAAAATTGTTGTGTTCGATTGCCAACCTTATAATATTCCATCTAGTAGAGATGAATCTGACAATTATTTTGTAAGTAATGCATAAACCTATCTTACAAATGCACTGTCTTATCTAACACTTGACTCGCTTAACTCAACATTCACTCAAGTATTTATAATGGCGGATAAGCATTGCACACCCAAAGGTGATCTTGTTCTACAATGCCGAGCGCCGATAGTTAGTTGAAGGCACATTTCACTGTAAATGAAATAAAGCAATAAATGTTTATAATGGAGGAGAGTCTTGCACGCCGCAGGGCACCGGCTGCTCCGGCGCACGCTGTGCTTTACTGTGTTTCTTTTATTTCACGGTACTGTCTTTAATAATTGAGTAAATAAACTCGTGATAGCCCTTGATGTTATGTTTCTTTTAAGTCAAAGTATTCTACTTACGGCCTTTTTATATCACTTCCTTGTTAGTATCAGGTAAACGTATTTGCAGCCAACAATTATCTTTTCATACATTGTATTGTAAGCTTTATAGAAATTGGGTACAATACAACACCATAGTGCCATTAGTTAACCACGCGTATCAATATTGTCAAAAACTTTTAATTTGTGGGTCATTTAATTACCTTGACAATCATTCGTCAGGAAGTGCTAATTTCGGCCATATTAAGGATCATTTATTGGCCAATATACTAATAATTGGTATAAAGTATGCACGTAAAGTTCTCATTTCTTTAATCTGTAAAAATGCCAAAGTGTTTACTGACCATAGATAAATTCTTATTACTAGCCCATTGACTATTCGGTCCAGACCGCTTGTCACATACCAAACGATCATGACGCCAATTTAATTGTGTGCAGCGGAAGGACGCCATTCGGCATACCAATGGCGGCCCGTTGACACAACTGATAATAAATAGATGAGTTCGATTTTTTACAAAATAATCATTAATTGTCCCACTCTTGAGCAAAGCCTCCATCAATTTAAAGTCACCAATAACATTTATAGCTAGATATCAAACCAATCCAATTTGTCCGAGCTGGGAAAGACTCAGGACTTCTGAATTTCGGCTGTCTTGATCACCGAGGAGGCCACCGTCAAGTCTATAGGTACAAAAAAAAATGTAGACTACGTGTAACAGATACGATCGATACATGTCTACTGACAATTATCGCGCTCGCTTCACGTTTTGAAAAGTCAAGTCTTTGTATAATAATATAATCGCATGATATTGCCTAGAGCACAGCTGCTCGTGTGACAATATCTATCGATAGAATCTATAGTTTACTTACTGTTATATATATATAAAAAAAAACTTTAATTCAATGACGACAATGACGATAAGTGTTTTCAATAGGTAATGTGTATATAAATATATCTATAACTTTTCTGTATTATTTTTCTTATTCTTTATTGTATCATTCTTACTCTTTATGAGCACATTGATAGACTTCAAATGAGCAAACTTGAAGTCGTTTAAGTGCACCGCAATGCAATATTTCAAGCGACGCTCTAAACTATCACACGCGTGAACCGTGGCGGCATTTATTGAACACTAATGGTATTATATGGTGCAACTCGTAAAATTGCAGAGGTGTCGTTCGATATCCAGTATCTAACCCACGGATTGATTTGTACCGGTCTCACTTCCGAATGGATAGAATCGAGAGGCTGATTAATTTAGGGCAAATCGAATCGTTCTTGACAATGCTGGAATCGGCGTCTCAACTAGATTGTGATTGTGACTGAAGTTATAACTCTTGAAGATTTATCTTGCTGTTAAATAGTGCGATGATTAATGTCCAATCCAATACAGAAAGGACATATACAATATTTACATGAACATACGCAAATATATGTATCTACTTCTAAGGAGTTTTAGAATGAAGCTTGTTTTATTGCATAAAATAAGAAATGTCCAATTTCGCAGGTTAAAATTTAATTGTTATAGAGAATAAGCACCATTAACATACCAAGGTAATTTTCAGGCAATTCTATTCCAACATTTTAGTATAGAAGAAGTTTTGTCTAATTCCTATTACGCAAATGACACGATCCGCTCGGCGTCATTGCGGCTTCAGTCGTGCTTTAACGGCATCATCAATCATCTGTAATTTGATTTCTATGCTCAATTATTGCGTTCGCGGAGGTCGCGCCGGCCGCACACTCCACCTCCCCGTTTCCACGGGGCCCACAGTATTATAACAAAACAAGTTACGCAAACATACGCAACAAGGTAAATCTTTATTACGGTAACGCTACCGTGGCTCGGTACGCGACTTCTGTAATTCAATTGTCGGATTTTGCCCAACCAATAAAGTCAACAATGGTCCCGATTTGATGGATGTCATGCGACGCGAAAGGGACGTGTGCTTGAAATCTGTGGCGGTGTCACGTGACCACTATCACGAATTCTATTGATCGCACGCCGCACGATCGTCTCGCGGTCGTGCGCCCCGTGAAACTTGAAAGGAACGTAAAATTCATTTCAGATTAAATGCGGTGACTGTACAAAACTTATTCCCCGCGGACTTATTATATTACGCGTACGTTCGTCGTCTGTATAAAAATCGAGTTGCAATTACATCTCAGTAAAGAGTAATTTACTGGGACGTTTCTTGTCGTGTTGCGTGGACGTGCCATTGTGGCGGCGGCTAATGAAGTTAATGCGTTCGTGAACTTGAGAACAGCTCAAGTTCGAGGACGGCTCTCGAAAGCGGACGTCGCCGTCGATGGCACTGTTTTTCCTTACAACGCGCTACAAAAGGTATGCCGATATTCTGTGTTCAATGGAGCATAATAACTAGTTCCACTTTCATAAAGAGACATGCCGGCATGTCCTGTGCTGGTTAGTCGGAGAATATTAAACTATTTACTCAATTGAAAAATTGAATTCACAAATATTTTACCAAGCAGGAAAATATACTTATAATAAATAAGTACCGAAAAAAGTACTTTTTAATTCATAAAAATACTTAGCTTTCTCTATAAAGTTTTTCTTTGTAGATGTAGGAGGTAGGTTTTATTTTTAATAAACAATCGTTGTATTTCTTTTAATGAAAGCGTAATAGTTCACGTATAAGTACCTACTATAGAAGCGTCAACACCATTCGATCCCACCATATCTCCTGGTGCCCTGACGGACTTTCCTTAAAGCCTTACACAACTAGGTAATATGTCATCGCCATTGTTCGCTAAAGCGATTCGTAGTTTTCAAGTGGGATCAAGTGTGAAAAACATCCCAGTAACCAACAACAAATTCACCAACGGCAGCGGTAGCATCTCAGGTATCACAATGGTTTGCCGTGACGCAGGCGCTAGACATGATAATCGTTGGTAGCGCATGACAGAGACGCGCACGCGCACCGGTCACGACCGCAGCCGCGGGTGACGCCGCCATCGCCGACGCTCGCCTTCTAAACTACGACCTCGAGACAACGATCTTCACTACTCAAAACTAGGTAATACCAGTCGCGAGTGAGCCATCTGTCACGATGTCAAATGTCGTCTACACGTGTTCCTTGAACACTAACGACGCCGCTAACGACGCGCTCAGCGACCCGGTCATGTGTTACAATTGTCATTTCATTTGTCGCAGCCGCGTTGTGGTGATTCGCGATGCTTTTTTAACGCACGCAATGCACATTTGCGCATGGGGTGCGCACGGTGGTAATGTCGATAGCGTTCGTGCGGCTAACTGTCCGCCGAAGTGGTGCAGTAACGGTAGGCGCGTGGTTTCGCACGAGCACTCCGGCTGAGATCCGCTCCGCCCAGGCCGCCGCTCACCGAAATCTTAAGCACGCAGATAATTCAAATTGGTCACCAGTGTCGTTTTTTTGGCGCGCGCCTTCTGTTGCAGGAGCACAATGCCGAACGGATGGTTACAGAAATGAGCACGATAAAGTTTTTGATGACTGCTGACTTTCTTGAAAATATTTCAAAGTAGACTAAGAATGATAAACTTAAACGTTTATTTGTAATCTAAGTATTCATAGAAAGTGTAAAATGAAACGGTAACGCGGTAAGGCGCCAAAGGTGAAAACAGGCTTCATTTACCAGCCGTAACTGCCTTACCTAAGCTATCAAAACACAGCTTAACCTTCTTACAAAAACACAAATATTGAAAAAATTTCCACGAGCAGGATTTGAACCTGCACCCTTCTGACATACCGGGTCAGGTGGTCTCCCAATTGAGCTATCATGGTTCTAACCTACTAAGCCTACTTCTTAACTGATCTTTAGTATTTGTAAAAATATTATGATCGGGTGTTAACGAGTACTTAGTTGTTGACATTCAATGGACGCCTTTGGCTTTCAAAGTAAAAAGTAAACAGTGTTGAATAATTTCGGCGGGCTGGTTAGAACCACATTAGCTCAATTGGGAGAGCACCTGACCTGGTATGTCAGAAGGGTGCAGGTTCAAATCCTGCTCGTGAAATTTTTTTTTAACATTTGTGTTTTTGTAATTTGTTTCGCAACAAAATTTGCGTTAAAATTATATAAACAAAACAAAAACATTACATAACCTTCTCCTAAATGGTAAACGTATGGCAGTAATATGGTGACAGTCAGCACATAGAAGCAATAAGTACGACCACTACTAAGCTGATATAATAATTCTCCCACATGATAAAACTAAGTGTACTTTTAAATTTATTACAATATAATGTCACTCAGCTCTTCCAATTATAAATAGTCGCGTTAGATATCTAACAGTACTATATATCCACTTGTCGTAGGTCGGGCGACGCGGACGCTATGGATTACGTTATGGTATTGCACTAACGGCAACCCGATTGCTTCGTATTATCTACGAACAGCAGCCCGGCCGACGTGGCCTGCACTCGTAAATAGAATCTCCTATCGCCCCGGTGATACATCCGTCGATACCGAATGAAATATGAATAACTGTCTAGACTCGCGAAAGTTATGAACTATGATAATGAGGTATTGATGCGGATATCGAATAGCAATTTAGCGAGATTAACATCTACCGCGCAGCACAAACGAGACACGGGTGAAGGGCTCTCAAAACAAATAGTGGTTTAATAAACGTAGCCACGCGTGTAATGCTGACCGCAAGGAATCGAACCCGTGGGTAATGACATCGCCTGCAAGTGGTCGGTGCGATTTGCAGGTTGTGTTCAATCAGATCGCTCGGAGGTAGATAGCTTGCAACAAATTGCATTGTGGCTTCACGGGTGTCTGCAGGATCGAATTCGAAGTGTTGGTCGTGCACACTGAAATGCTGAGAATCGAAGTAACAAGTGTAGCTTTCATTGATTGGGCTCGTTGGCGGCCAATAGCTGTTAGTTAACACCTCAATAGCGGCGCGGAATTGAGATCGTGTTAGTGTTGAGCGCGCGCCGATCGCTTTGTACAAATAGACGAGTCCGACAGCTATTGTGTTTCCCGCGCGTCATTTGTAGGGACACGAAAAAAGTATCGATACTTTGTGGTATCGAGTACTTTTGTTTTCGATACCGATACTTTTGTACTCGATACTTTGTGTTCGATACTTTTACTCAATGAGTACTTTTTGACAGGTATCGTATCGTAATTAATTTGATAATTAATCTTAGAAATTACTCACTTAAAACTTGGCCTACGGCCCTAGTCAATTGTGATGAACCTTCTACAACATTACATTAAGTTAATTCAATTCAATTCAATTCAATCATTTATTGCTTTCCATAAGTATACATGAGTTGTTACAATATTAGTTAAGTTCGAAATCTTTCGTTCCGTTAACAGTTCATCAATTATCATTCCTTTCCTTTATTTAATTCATTTCACTAACAATCACTCACTTGTTCGCCGTTCGTTGTTTGTTTTTTAATATTATTGCTTTATTTATTCTTCGTGTTCCTTTCATGTTTTGTTTTTCTGATATATCAATGCGGTTATGCGGTTGATCATTATTGTGCTTGACTATTATTTTATTTAATAAATCGTAATTTAAAAGTACTCATTATTATTCTGCGTTGTCTATCAATATTGCAGTCATTAGAAGAATGCCGCCTAGTAAAAGTGAACTTTGGCAGTATTTTGTCAAAGTTAATCAATACGAAGTTAAATGCAAGACATGTTTCAAAATCAAAAAAACTTCAGGAAATAACGTCAAACATGCATAAACATTTAAAGAAACACCTTAAACTTAATCCTTCAAGGTAATTTTTTTGTTGATGTTAGTTGCTGCTGACTGGCATTGACGTCCTCCTCCTGACTGACGTATGCTCAATAGGCATAGGCATAGGCCCTAAGAAAAGTACTCGATACTTTGAAGTATCGATACTTTTGTCTCGATACTTTTATGAGTACGATACTTTTCTTTCGATACTACTCATGAGTACAGTATCGATACTTTCTATTCAATACCGTGTCCCTAGTCATTTGCAATAGACCCGGTGTTATTATAAAATCCACTTGTTTTCTTTCATCGGCTTTTAAAGTTTGTTTTCCGAGTCACAAAGAATTGTTTCTTTTTAAAAAAGTTAATCGATTCTTTATTATGTTCCGTTTATGTCTCACTTTTTAACTAAAAGTGAAAATCATCTCTCATTTTTATTTAGAAAAGAAAGTGGATCTGTTGTCGTTACCATTTGATTGCTTTCATGCGATGCGCTATGGTTTTAATTTATTTTTATCTACTGGTTCGTACTCATCGACAACCACTGCACGAGTTGATTGAAGGGTGTCCATCATTTCCGATTTGCTGTCATATTCAATTTTATCGCTGCGTAGACAACCGTTAAGCCAGATGAGATTGGAATTAGGAAGCGTGCGAGCATGTACGCATAAGTAGATTCGATCTGTCGATTTCCCGAGCCGGCGCCCGGCCCGTAAGACCACTCAATGACGAAACTACTTGAAGAGGCATGTTGGTAATCACTAATTGTACAGTACACGGTAATACGTATGACTGTTCCGACTAACGGCTTATATAAACTTGTTATTGAAGGAATTCATAGGCTCGATCATAAATACGTGAAGCTCCGTAATTGTCGGCCGGCTCACGCTTAACATCACTTTAATCAATGTTATTACTGCACTTGTTACTGTCGTAATCGTTTACGTCATTATTACTTTTTAATATAAGCTTTTTACTCTGCGAGACGTATTATTAATCCGTAAATCATTTTTTGATTTATTAATTTCCATTCCAAAGTAAATTTTTTCTGACGTAGCGGTGTCGTTTTGTTTTTATAAATAAGTCTCGTAATACACACATTTGAATCGTATTAAAAAGTAATATTATGTAACAAATGAGTTGGTTTTTACATCATGTGAGGAGCATGGAGCTCGCGCCTTCGGTGGCATGTTTATTGCTGGCCACGCGCGTTTTATGCATTGGCCGTACTCTCACGTCGATCCTGTCTCCTTTTATTTTGCTTTTATTAAATTCGAACTTTATTCGCATTGTATCTATTTTACTTTGCAAATTTATAGATTGGGTATTTCTCCGTGTTGCCGCCAGCTTCGGAAAAGCGCCAGGGGAGATCAATAAACATTGCGAGTTAAGTGATTGTATGTAAAGTGACAGTGCATGTTTTGCAGAATTGTGAACGACATTACACGAGAATTAGTGTACAATCTTAGAATAATAACGCCTAGAAGCCGAGTACGCGCACGGCGATTGAGGCAAGTTGAACCAAGCCATATGTGGCTTGGTTGGCCGATCGGCTCGCTAGTATCCAAGGTCACGTCGTGTCGTAAGCAGCTCCGCAATTTTTGTTTATAATGACGATTTGTGCCATCATAGGATGCTTTCCACAAGTCAGAATCTAGCAAAAAGGATGCTAAGATTTCATTTCACCTGTAAGAACAGCTAATCAATGTCTATTTTTTCGTAAAACACGATATTAATGTTCGTAAATTTGTAATACGTCATTCCATGTACGTTTTGCTAGATGTAGGAAAACTTTTACCCCATTTTGTGTTCCGAGTTTTTTTTTATTTAGAGTTGTTTTTATCCAAGTCTAGAGTCCAAGAAAGATAGTTTATCACGATTGCTGTTATCAAAGCGCCAGTTATTTAGAAAATAGTTACAGCTACAAGGATTTTAAACTGACATGCTGAAAAAATGTTATAAAAGTATTTTTTTCTGATAAAACTGATTTTTGTGCAATAAAGTAAATGAATAAATATTGGCATTCTTATTTATCACCAAACATTGTTACATTTACATAACATTACATGTACATGTTTTCGTGTTATATGTAAGTATCTTTAAATAAGTAGCTAATGATATGAAAATTTTGGTAGTCGTAGCTTCACCGCCATCTTATCTTATCTTTTAGTTAGCTAAAGGCTCGTAATAATATCCAATGCATAATGATATAAAATTATGCTTCCAAATAGTTTAAGAGAGAAGTGGCAGTCCATTGTCTCTGCCTACCCCTCCTGAGAGATTGAGGCGTGACTATTTATGTATGTATGTACCTTACAATTTTTACTTTTTTAAATAATAATCACTAACTTAAATGAAAACGTCTTAATGTATATAACAGTTAATATTATTAATGTATGCCGTTAATATAATAAAATAATATGTAATAATTATAGAAGACAATTTTCTTTTTGTGACTATTGACTTTGTGGCTACTTTCACATAAAAAAATTGAAGTAATTAAAAAAATCATATGTAACAACAATACAATTTTTAAACTATGAAACAAGATAAGAGTTTAGTAACTTACCCATTTACCCCGAGTTTGGGGAAATTACCATTTTACTTGCAACATTTATTCGTATGGTTGTGTGTGTAATGACAAGCTGCTGACGCACACGACGGAGTATTTTATGCCTCAATATTTTGACGAACTTTGTTTGACACTATCGTTCTAGGCGTTATTATTCTAAGTGTACAATATACTTTGGACTAATTTATGAAACCATTGACGAAATGTTTTCCTATTAATTCTCTTACTGTGAACAATAAACTTCCCACTCGCATTGAAAGGCTTGACACAAGGAATTGACACTAAACATTCTTGAACTGAACTGTATTTTTTGTAATTTTAAAGATTCTCTACTGTTGTACCTATTCAATTCAATTCAATCATTTATTGCTCTCCATAAGTATACATGAGTTGTTACAATATTAGTTAGATAGAACAATAATACAACAATCGCGCTCCTGGTGATAATAACTATATAGAAATAGATATAGAAAAAACTTTATTGACCTTGAAACATAACTAATACATTTTACCGCCTGTTTCCACGGAAATGTGTGGCGTAGCAGATGCTGGGAAATTTCGGTCGTATCGTAGGCGGGTCGGTGGTTTTGCGTCGAGGCGCGAGTCGGCCGAGCGGGCGGCACCGCGGGCCCCCGGCGGCCACGACGGCCCGCGCCGCCTCCGCCTACCGCGCACGCCGCCATTGTTCTACCTCGCCCTATCGCACCCGCACGTGATATCCCCGGCCCTTACAATTAAAACCTACTTTATGAGCCCGCTCTAACTCTCATCTAATGAAAAGAGTTTCATACAACATAAATCCTATTCGAATGCACACCGAGATCGTGCACCATGCCTCCAGGAGAACCGTTTCCGTCTCGAGTCGTGTTTCGAGTTCAGCGCTGCTATTCGACGTTGCATCGACGCTCTCGAAAATTATGCTTAACCTGATTTCGTCATGTGACTCGCGAGATTTGTTATACGTGTCTTTAGCTGTGACAAATGATAAAGCACCTCGAGCGGACAGAAGTTATAAACAACAATCAAGCTGCGATTGTCTCGGCCGGCCGTTATGCGCGAGCCGCGGCGCTTCAGTGCGCAGATTTTGCGCGCACCATGCAAATCAGCGGGTTCGAACCGCGGTCATCTACGTCACATTAAGCTAATATGTAATTGATTGACTTCCCGGTGCACGGGAGAGGCGACGCACTCCTGTCCCACTGATGTCGGATGCAAAAACACTAATGCTATAACGGTGAGCCGACTCTTCCGGCACGCATAATGCTGCTGACGCTAGCTTTTGACTTTTGATAAATTGAACGGTCGCTTTCAATCCGCTCAACGGTCATGCGCCCCACATGCATTCAGATCTGCACCGTGGTACTTAAGCAGCGCAGCGCTACATGATAATCGTGCTAGATATATATCGATCTCCATCTACTGCTCACAGTGAAAGATAAAATCCATAATATCAAGTTAAAAGCAGCAATAAGTAGGACAAGATCGAGAGATAAAATAATCACAGTGCGTAAACATTACGTGAACCGTTATATTGTCGGTGTTGATGATTATTGATTAGAAGACATTACCATTTAGAAATGAAATTGTTTTAGTAATTAAATTCACGTCTATTTGTTACAAGCCGTCAGTCGTTGTGTTTGTATTTTTGACTGCGTACTAATGGCGCTTTCCGACAAATATAGGACATGGTGCCAGCTGCAATACAATTACTTGACCACACTATAAGATAAGTAGTCAATCTCGTTTTTTTTTTGTTTTCGAACATGAATGATTAACGTTACAAATAAATAGTAATCAGCGGTTACCAGCAAAGCCAAACACATCATTCATCAGATTAGACAAGAGGTGTAACGGTATGCATTGTGTGATAATGGTCTGTTACTTGCTTTTATTTGCGCCCATTACTTTTTCATGCCCCACAATCTAAACGGCGGAAGCGGTTCCGTTGGACGTGGGAGGCTCTCATTGAGGACTACCATTGTTGTCGCATTTCACAAATTTTATCAAACAAAATCAACATGGAAAACTGTACATTCGCAATGTTATCTTTTCATTTGGCTTAGGAAAACTTTTTAGGGCAGCAATTTCGTACAATGGTCCATAAGGTCAGGACCCTATAATTCTCAAACATTATATTCATGGTGTAGCACAAATCGCTAAATTGTTAGTGAATATTGAATGTAGGGTCAATACACCTGTATTAGCATCACGTCATCCAGCGCCTACCGTTACCGGCGATTGATTGGTCGTTTACGAGGCTCGTTTCAGCACATTGCTATTCATCGTGATGCTGTACAATCGGTGAACAACACATTTTTTCCTACGCTGTGTCACCCGTCGTCGACCGACGTCGTCGTCGACAATGATTCTCGTGCAAGTTTATCTACTCTAGAATGTCCATTATAAACTTTATCGCATTCAAACGAGTGTCCACCTGTATTCTAGGAAAATACGTCTCAATCGTGCGAGCCGGGTGTGAGCGAACCAGCGTTTTTATGGTGTCCGTCGGTATCGCGATAGTTTACCGGAACAAGCTCGCACGTAATTTAAGTGGAGCGATGTATTGCGGCCGCACGATGAGACGCGAAACCATGTCGGCGCGCGAATCCCGTTGGGGCGGACGCCATTACCGCCCACCGCACAGCGCACGCGTTGAAAAACCGACCCCGGCGCGAGATGTCGCGCGCAGATATCGTCAGACGACGGACACTTGACGACACACCGCCACTCAGCCACTACGCTCCCGCGAAATGTTTATCTAGCCTATCGGGAACTTGCTGTGAATATCCAACTATGTTCTCAGACCGCGCATTACCGACCGCGATCGTATTCACGTGGGCCCCATCTGCATGCAAGGTGGCTGGCGCGCGACCCCGCAGGTTTCTAAACAACGCAAGTAAAACAAGCAAGATCATCGTAAACTGCAGCCGGCTGCTTTCACCAACTACATTTTTACGTTTGTTTATTTTAATGTTGTATTATGGTAACCGTTAACTAGTGTGATAGGACTTGTTTGAGACATCAAAATATAGAGCTTAGTGAACTCTCTCAGATAGCGCCTTTCTGATGAAATGTGGTAAGCTTTCGCACCCGTTTCGTAATAAATTTCTACGTAATTCGTCGACGGCGACGCCACGTGCGTTTGCTTAAACTTTGCTAACGATAAAAACAAACAAACCGCATTAGTGTCACTCGTTACCTTTTTTATTAACACTACATTCGTAAATGTTGAAGCTAACATCTGTCTCTTTAACTTAATCCAGTTTTATAGTTTATTAATTGGTAATCCACCAATTACAAGTAGTATTTATTAATTGAATTATTGCTTGTGGTTCCGACCTGATGTTCCTGATAACATTATCGGCTGTGACAAAATAACAGTCCGCTAAGCTCCAACCTGTTCATCCGTCAATACCAACGACATTCCGAATGTGATTGACGTGAGTCGTAATTGTCCATACATTTTATTGCACTTGCACATAGAATATTAACGTTAGCAATTACGTTTGAAATGTAAAACTAATTGTTAAGCTAATGATCCAACGCTCGACGGCGGTGGTCGCGCACACCACACCTAATAACACCCGCTAATGTCACTCGAGCTTTTCACCCATCATTAAGTTTAACTTCACGAACGTATTGGCAATCAGCGAAACTATGATTCAACTGTCAGGATGCCGGCACATTGATTTGTTAGGAACATTGTACACTTTACAATTACGCATTTACAAATAATGAAGTCCATAATTCGCTGTTACCTTTTAAAGGCGCGCTTCGCAAAGCCATATCACACAACGACAGCTAATCGTGCAGATTACCGAAGATACGGTAAATAAATGCATTACCCGGGTTGCGTTAGTCAAAGAACGAGGTAAAGGCTGTGATCGTCGGACCACATGCTATAATGAGAGGGTTAAAGGTAAAATGCTATCGGACGGCCGATCTGTGCGGGTCGTCTGCTATCCATTGTCAATTAAAAGCCGCTGGCTAGCAACGCGACCGCCTTTTGCTTGTTCTATAGTCTCTACAAGGATTGCTTCCCGATGCATACCCTACGCCTCGGGGTGGATATTGCTCGGACATTTCCTGTATTACTACTAGGCATGCTCGCTTTGAACTAATCTTTATTCCTAGTGTACGCTAAATTAACATAAAATCTATTTAGATACGAATCATTGTTTGATTTTATTGTTGGGTGATCAGGAAACAATATGCGGTACATGACAGTTGGAGTTGTTCTACTTGGTCGATTGAGATTGCAAATAAATATAGGTGCTATCGCAGGGTTAGCTAAGGTCAATCTTTAAAGATATTATTAGTATGGAGCCTAATTGAATTTTAACGTGTATGGTTCAGCTGCGGAGAACGTCGATTACACATGGGTCGGCGCAAAAGCGATTCAGCTATAAATCACTTAGCTGACAAGCGATTTGCTTGATCGCATTAGAGCATATTAATTATCACTTTGCAAACTGTGTATTATAAAAATAGACACGAACCGCTGTAACGTGGCAAGTCCACATTGTTTTTCTTAAATTTATCCGAATCTACACATTTAAATTAAACACTTTATAAGGATCTTCTGCGTTCATTTTTACTTTTCTACGTTCCACGATAGCGAACCCTTTAATAGGTTCAGAAGTCTACAATGGATGAATGAATAATAATAATAATGAATGATGAAATACAATGAATGAATGGATACAAAAGGTGCTCAACGTCTGTCTAATATAAACGTACATATAGTGTTTTATTTCAATTGTGAGGTTTATTTTTTACCAGAAACTAGATTTGTAAATTACGTTGAGCAGTTTCTATTTTGTGCTTTTCTAGAATACGATGTAAAAGGTTCCAAAGCTTAAATTGATCAAGATGTAAAAGGTTCCAAAGCTTAAATTGATCAAATGCTTATTCATTATTTAAACAACCCAAATCACTACTAAGTACTAGTAGTAGTACAAATTAAGCTAAGAATTATATATGTATATACTATATTGCAATCATTTTGCGATTAAATCAACTACGTGGTGCTAATTCTATAAGATTTCTACTAAATTGCCCTTATAAATGTGGTGTTATGCCCCTCATCTATTACCGTAAAGCGTTTGGCGAACGCCGGCTTTCTTCATAATCGCATCATTGCGGGTCATAACCCGAACTATGTGGTAAACGATTTAAGCTATCCTACCGATGAGCGAAAATAATTCGAGCCATCCCTCTTGCCTAACGAGCCCTCGGGAACCTCCGTACATTCGCAAGCGCATTGACAGTGTTGCCAACGCAGTTAATTAAAGAAATGTATCAAGTTCTGCTTGGTTGGTCGTTGCATTCTCAGTGCCGTATATAATTAACATTTCTTGTTGAGATATACTTTTTTCTATGTAGTATTTAAGTGCTAGTGCTTTAGTAACTGGGGTAGCAATATTATTTATGAAGTATTACAAGAAGGGCTAACATAGCTAACGTTTCTGGACTTGTATACTTATATTTTTAGAACTGCGTTAATTAAAATTTACTATGAGTACCTATAACGATGTAACTCACATTACTCTTCGTCTTCAGTGGTAACGAAATAAGAAATAATGATTCAAAATTATCTGTCGTACCGAAATTTTGTCTGACATATTTATTCTGCAGTTCTGAAACGGTAAACGTAACAGGGTGATGCTGATGGCATAAATAACCGGTCGGCTGCATTTTTAAATTGGAGGAATGTAAATTCGTGTAGTGCACGAACAAAAAATACAGATGATGAGGAAAGAACGGCTCCGAGCATGCGGGACATTGTATTCACCACTGAAGTTTGGATAACGGTAGTTGCTACAAATTGCCTGATAATTTTTATTTTGCTTAATGAAAGGTTGTGGACAATATGCGATTGGTTTTTGTATACGTCCTCATTACTTAAAAGTGTTATTATTTAAACACATACAAGAATCTTCGGCTCAAATCCTCAAATCTATATATATATATATATAAGGGGGTCCAATAGGGGGTGAAAGTTTGTATGAAAGTCCGTCAGTTTTGAAGTAAAATACATGAATATTGGTATTTGGCTTTTTGAAAAGAAATAAAGAAAGACGTGTCTCAGGAATTTTGTTTAATTTCCTTTAAAGAAGTAAATAAACCGGCCAAGTGCGTGTGCCTCGCGCAGTGTAGGGTTTCGTAGCCCATCTCAATAATGCGTACATTTTTAAATGGCTCATACACTTAAATGTAGATACTACCGGTTTCACACACCTGACAACGTTATTTAAGTAGTTCCCAATGAGGAATTTGTACTGCGCCAAGTACATTTTATAAGTTGGTCGACTGTTACTCGTAAACTTGTAAAGCCTACTTAGCTGTGACAGTTTTCCTTTTAACTTCATCATATATACAACTACCGTGAATTATTTCACGTATCCAAAACCAACCATTTGACATGCGGGGGGGAGGACAATCGAATTCTAACAAAATTTTGCACTTTCAAGCTTAATAGTTCACAAACAGATATCTCAATCAAAAAACTGTTTTTACAAACCCGTAAAAACAAATATTTTTGAAATTGCTATCCAACGACACCCCACACCATGGGGTAGACAAGAATTACATCCCCACGTCACGTGTAGGGGGGGTAACCTTAAAAAATTTTTTTTTTCAAAATTTTACTTCACCAATTTGTCGGCGTGATTAATATGTATATCCATGCCAAATTACAGTTTTCTAGTACTAAGAGTCTATGAGCTAGGCTGGGGACAGACAGACAGAAATGGCGAAACTATAAGGGTTTCTTGTTGACTACGAAACCCTAAAAAGGGAATAAGTTTTTTTTGGGGAAATTGTTATTTTTAAAGTATTATCTATAAAATGAATAATTTAATCGATCTATAGATTTTATAATAAAAATAAAGAATGACGTGTTTTTGCATTTTTTGAAAAATCTCCCCTAGAGGGGTGAAATAAGGGTAGAAAGTTTGTATGGAAAGTCATTCCTTAAATTTCGATATTTAGCCTGGTTAGAAATTATGAAGTGATGATACCTGAGGTAGGGGATGTCAATTTGTACAGGAGGTTTCAAAACAGACCAAAATTACTTATAGGTACAGTGAGATCTTAATTAGGTTATTTTGTGTAAGACACTTTTACGCATGGATGGGCTTTTTAATTATAAAAAATTAAAATCTTAATGTTGAAATGACGTGACATGTTTAGTTGTTTAACCCTTTTTACTTATACCCTTATGATATTTACCTTTAGTAAGTTTGGCTTTTATTACCCACGTGAGCAAAGCCGCGAACAAAAGCTAGTACTTATGATATAAAATTATTCACGCATCTACGCTGTGGTCATTCTTCATTACCCGTCTATCTGTCTCAAGCAACGGTTCACTTTACTAAGTAGGCTTGGTAAGAGAATGTACTACATTATAATCAGTTTCATTACATCCGTGCATCAATTTTGATAATGAACGCTGCATTAAAGATAATACACGCTCACTTCCCTGATTATTTTGCGAGTCACTACTTACATGTTACTTGAAAAAACTAACTGTATCTCCGTTTGCACTTCGTTGGGCCCGAGGTCGTTATTTCTCTGAGCCGTATTCTTAGATAATTTGACATTATTATGATGTTGTATTGGACGTTTTACCGTTTTTATTGTGCGCCGCTTTTTCATGTAGCGTTTAGTAGTATTAAACACGTGTTAACATAATTGTGTGGTATTTTGTATTTAAACAGTATTATTATGTGTATTAAATTTAGTAAATTATCAGCTCTACATTTTATAATGTGAGCAATAATGGCTCCCTCAACATTCCCTCACAAGAGGCGAGCGTGTTATTTTCCGTACATTTACCGTAAGTGCTTCCTCAACGTCTAATAAAACATAATGACGTGTTATTTCTGAAGATTCACGAATTCCAATCGCAGGAAGGTAAGGTGCGTCGGTTCACTGACCTGTCTTTTCCAGAACCGCTACCCGCTACTGCCGTTCTGCAATCAAAAGGAAAAAATACAATTGTTAATTACGCAGCATACACATAAGCGTATCTCAATTATGACATGCAGAATTATAGGAAGGTGACTCGTAATCACACGGCCGGACCTGAATACTGCGGGATACTCACGCTCGTGATTCCCTCATTCAGGAACCGAACCACTTCTCAGTATCGTCTTGTAATTACAACTGTTTCGAGAGGTTCCAGGAATGTTTCACAAAAGCTCTGCTCGCTATTTGCATGAGTGAGGCCATTTGTTTTGAACGCACCTGGCGCTGAGTTGCGAGTCGATTGCGATGGTGCTATCTGATAATCTCGGGAGTATTATATAACACATTTTGTAACTGATACTCGGCAGATACTACAAATCGACGTCGTTGCTACAATTTATAGGAGCCAATACGGTGTGCTACCAGCGCAGCGGTGTTTAGGAGCATTACTGCTCACAACACCGTAACGCAAAGTGATGTATGCCACGATTTTTGAGATGTTACGGCCTGCTTGTTATTACATATTGTTATGTCGTTTTTACGTATTTCGAGCAATCATTGCCAGTAACCGTGGTTGGTGCAGTGTAAATTATATTATTTTGTGTAATGACGGCTTGTAAACGAACAGTTGTAGTGCCGTATCTTTGAGTGGGAATAATATGTAAAGTGGTTTCTGGATATCCACCTGTCGTGCTAGGTGCAGTTGCAGTTGTCGAAGTGTTTTTGGTTTTGAACTAGTTATAATGAATCGCTTCCGTAGTCTAAACCACCGGTCTTAGACATAGTGTTGTTGGTGGTTTGGTGTAGGTGGTAGGAATGGTTTTAAGTCTGCCTGGCTAGCTAACACCGACACTTTTTAGTCTGTCGCCAATGTAAAAAGCACGATAATCAGTCAGTAGTTCAGGATTCTGGAATACGATTGTTAGCTAGAGGTCAAGCGTGTGTTTTATATAACTTTCGACGTAGGTTAATTAAATAAAACACCGTCATATCAAGCATCTAACTACACTTAACATACAGAATGCATGTAAACACTTTTTAAGTCTTTAACATAACAACTGAATAGGATATTATTATATAGGATATTTGCTTTCCTATGAAAAATGTATCTCTATAAACTCCTAAGAGCACTGCAACATCCAATAGGTATGCAAAAAGCGCTAGTAAATTTACTTTCTTACTGTATCCTCCAAGATTGCAATAAGGGCGGCATTATCATGCGACGTTCTCTATGAACCCGTTTTGTTGGTATTTAAATTCCTCGATCTTTTGTATTCTAAAGAGGCATGTCAGAAAGAAGATGGTCTTATTAGCATATTAACAGTACCCGCAATGCTAGTATGTACAACATTAGAATTAAGATACTTTATACTAAGACTAAATATTGTGTTCTTTGTTTCAGGTAATGAATATGTGACGTACGTCTCTTGCTCTACTACTCTAAAGGTTTGACTGTTGGTTTTTCCTGATGAGCTTATAATAATTACGTTAAGCGATATGACATTCGATGTTAATGATAATGAAACGCGTCCATTTTTCCCTTAATTTGACTTGGAACCGGTTGTACTGAAAAAGCTTTGTTTTAAATTTTTGTTTTATTTTATACTTTATTTTTTTAGTGGGTTTTATTATAATAATTCATTTTTTTGTATTCTGATCTGATCTGATACTTCAGTATGGAGATGGCACTAAATGATGATGATAATAACGTTATAGCAACATTGAAAAGGGACAGAAAAATCCTCATTAGCGCATATGCATATAATATATGTTATATGCATATGCGCTAATGAGCATATAATGTCATGTGTTGCGATATGCAATAATGTCTGTGTTACGATTGTGTAATTTGAGCAACTTTCCCAAAGCCGGATCCCCAGGTAGTTAACCGTTTTTAACATCTCAAGCATTTCCGTTCTCCTGAATGTTAAACCGTTGGGTTCGGTTAAGATGGCAGTCCTTGACATCTATCAATTGACCAATGGACCGGGTCGGTAATAAATAAAATAAAAAAGAAGCATCTATCGGAAATAGAATAAACGGTGTTTTGGCGATTTCTGACACTTACAGAATTATTTTTGTAAAACGTAGGTAAGTAAGCGGTTGTGTGACTGACCGTTTCGGGTTGAGTGGTTGGTACCTGTAAACTGTACTCATCTAAACACACTATTCGTAACAGTACAATAGAAAAACCGCCGAGAACAATGGTACATTACTCATCATCTATCATTCATTACTCTTTCAAATTAGCTGGCTGTTAGATTTCGTACACTAGACGCGCCACACAAAAAAAGGTATCAAAAAATTCCTCATTAAAACAAATGTTACAATTTTTTCTCTTCACATTTCCGTTTCAGCTCCAATTACGGTACAAGTGCTATGCAAGAAAAAAATGTTATTTGTTCGCGTCACTTTGCATCGACCGCACGTCACTTAATAAACACAAGCCACTTATCTCATGCCAACTCAATTTTCTCAATCTATTCCATTAATCAAATCAACTGTTATGTCATTCGATGTTGTATTCGCTATCCCACGCTTGGGTACGTATCGTTGGCAAAAACCAACCGATCCGTCAGAAACTTTATTCGTCTAGTCCACGTGATCAATGAACCTTAAACGAAGAGTCGAACTCCCATCGTTACGTGGAACAGATACGCGCTCCGTTGCCTTACAATTGCAATTTCACACCCAAATAACGATAACAGACAAGAACTAAATTATATGGGAAATATGTTTTTACGACGGCTTAGAAGCGTCTTAGTCTTCATTGTAGCAAGTGACGTTAAGACTGAAAATCAGTAATCTCATGGTAAAAAATCTACTCTGAGTTTTGAGAATAATTTCGATCTCCCATCACGATCTCCACAATTGGTACTAAACCATACAGCTTCTCAATGTCTTTAATTCTCTAAGTTGCAAGTTTATGATATCAAATTAATAACCGTTCTATTCTTTACTTTACATAATATAGGTAGTTCCTCCGTAGTATTAACACACAACCAATAAAACAGTTTATGGTAGAAAATGAGAGCGTGGCAGTGTTGTCGTGTATATTTCAAGATGTATCAAGTTTATTGCGTGAGATTTCCTCAATAATTCCCAGTGCATCTTATAAATATTTGTAGTCTTGTTCGCTGCAGTAAAAGCTTCCGCCCTGTTAGAAATAAATAAACTGAGCTTGCATTGCATTGCGTTATAATATAATTTACTACCTGTCATACATGAAGATCCATGTTTAGTGTTTTTACTACTTAATAGAAATGGTGCTTCGTGCTGTTTATGAAATTAAAGTTTTTTTCATTTATAATGTTTTGATTTCTCTCAAATGAAACTAACTAATGGTTCATAATTGCTTTAAATGACTGTTATAAAAATTTTACTTTGTGGTTTCTCGTAGGTTTGATTATTTTATAATTTCCTTAATCTTAGAAATTTAAAGAAATTCTATCCTGGTATTCCAACGATACTGGCTTTTAAACTTTTATAGCGCATGTTTTTTTATGATCAAAAGTATATGATGCTTTAATTGCGAATTTTGTTTTGCGAGATTACTATCATTGTTAGTTTTTTTAAATATTTCTAGTTGGTAGCCGGTGCCATCAGTGCTTAAGATTCATCTTTTTTGCTATCTCTCGTGCTTATTTGTTTAGACAGACGTCGATATGTATCTCGATGAAGGTTTTTTCACCTCTTTCTTTTAATATTAAGACAGGCGTTGTTTTTAATGCATCCTCATTATCGCGATCGACGATGAATAATATACGCGGGCGGCAGTTAAACTTCACCTATCACGGAACGTGATCTCTTTTAATAAAACTTTTACACGCTCGGGCAGTTCGACTGATACTTTGCTTTATCTTGAACTATAGTGTTAATAAACCCTCAAATCGATTCAATAGGGCAAATTATACAACCGTTATCGCGTTTTCGTGACACTGGTTCACGGGTTCCCGTGACCTGGTTTTGTGGTGGTCTGTCTCGATTAGTTTGACGCGTAGATTACGGCGTTTGCGCCTCGGAGGTGCGATGATCGAGCAGCGACGTCGCGTCGCCGGGCCGTCTCGACGCGCGGTGTCACGACGCCCTTGTGCTCATCCGTCACTGTCACGAGTGGTATTCTCAAGTGCGAGGGCGAACGTTTTTATCATCATTACGTAAGGGAGCCATTACCGCGGACGCTCCACCTCAGAACTTCCGATACACTGTTTTAAAGTAGTTTAATCTCGAGCAGTAAATCCACATCAGATAACGGCAGCCGGATCCCGTACATGGGTGGCTCGTGTTTGAATTCGTGGCTTTGTATCTCAACATAATCAGGTGCATTCCGTTTCAACACATCACCAGATACTGAAACGTAGAGCCACTTAACGCGGATCCGAAGCTGTAAATAAAACGTGATACTATTGTTCCATACTTTTACTTAGACTTGTATTTATTTAATGCTTAGTAACATTCCTATTCGATATTGTCGTCTGGAACGATTACTTTTCCATTATCCTTCTATTGTAGGACCTGTTCGAGTAGGAAGTCAGGTCAACCACCTGTAAATATTGATTTATCTCGCTAAGGCATGCGCCTATGCATACAATGCGCGTTTGTGTCGCAGCCATAAGTACCTATTTCCCATTAGCGGGATAGAAGCTGTAAGCAATGCATAAAGCACACAATTTATTGCTAGACATTTGCAAATTAAGTTTAAGCAACAATTGATTTTACATACATTTATTATTGTGAATTATCGATTCCGGTTTCCTTGTAAGATCTTTAAAAAGAGACTTCTTCAAAATCTGAATAAAATTACACTCGCCATGTTAAAAAAAAAACAGATCTAATTGTAAGTGAAACAAATGGCCCTAACAAATCATTTACAATAATTACAATTTATTAGCACTATGACTTACGTTTATGATTAATGTTCGCCGCTTGCGTAACCCTGGTCGGGACCTCGTCGAGCAAATCTACAATGGGCTCGCATTTGCAAATCAATAAACAGGGCTGTCCCGATAGCCAGGTGTCCTCACAATACGTCACCACTGCCCACGCGCCCGCCGCTACCAAGCTACGCGCTTCTTATAAATATCACCACTTCTCCTTTTATCCTCTCGTACACATTGCAGAAAACTTGATGGCACTGAAAGGGCTAGTACAATACCACGCACCCCAGAAACGATCATATAAAGTACGTCTCAAACAATAGACGAATAAACAATGTTACATTTTCCACCTCCGCCAAGGTTGAAATATACCCTCACCACATAAATACTCTTTTGTTGCTATAATAGTTTTTTTAACCGCAATTGAGTAGTGATAAATCGAATGGGTATATTTTACTTGTCTCGAGTGTGTAATTCGATTAATTCAACGTCTGGGCATCGACCGGCGGCGGCGGGCGGAGGCAGAAGCATCAACTACTATTTCGGAACCGAGTCTACGTGATGCCACGCACACTCCGACGCCGACGTTCCACCGAATTGCAAAGCTATTGGATCATTTCACAATGGAAAACGTGATTTTGTCTCGAGCCACGAGGTTTCCAAATTTTGTGGAACGGTTTTGGCATGACAACAATGATCTGTAACCATTTGGATTTGCCACCTTATATTTAATACTTATTTAATAGTAATATTTCTGTTACATAAGTAGCTTTCCGACTATTGGAGACTATTGAATTCGTAATCAACAAGTTGGGTTTCTAACATTAGAATGGTCTTAAATATTTTATTGGGTTACCAACTGAACGAAATAATTTAATAGCCGTTACAAAACAAAAAAGTAACTTTACTCTGTTGAACGCAAACCGTGAAATCCTCTGTACTGTCATTGAATTAACAGTGGAACAGTCTGGCCGGAGTGCTTTCTCAAAAACCGCGCTAACTCATCGAAGTTTGCTTTCATCGGTATAATCGTTGTACGTGCGCCTTCATTGTTAGTAAAAGGCGGCATTTGTTGCCGTGAGGTGCTCCAGTAGACGCTGATGTGAACAAGGTTATGGGGTTCTAATTGACAGATCAGTGTGGCGCGGACGGCGGACATCGTAACCGCTTTTATCCAGCCTAACTGTACCATTACCGTACGGCACAGGCCGCCACTCCGCCGCGTCCGTCCGTCGTACCCACCACCGAAACGGGAAATGCTTGAGGCCTCCGCCATCATCGAGACAATACAATTTCCTGTTCGTCACCGCAACCACCAAACTTTGTCAAATATATCTTGCAACCTTCATGATGACCCGAACACCGCACGAAAGTAAATCTTTGCGGTAATGTTCACCTTCGCTAGTTCTTTTCATCGAGCGTTCGCGTGGTAAAACCCTTTCTATGTCGTCTCTATTCGAATTATTCGCCGTGTCGGTTGCTAAGTGAAACCGTCGCGACAATCTTTTCTGTCATAATGCGAGCCGTTTCGGCTCTTGTTCGGGGTCCTACTGTGACAGCCATTATAACTCCCGAGTGAATGTGGAAGTGTACAAAGACGGCTTTGTGCTCGCCATAAATATTTATGAGTAAGTGCCTATTTTCCACACGTGGGCCGGTGGATACGCACGATACTGCCGGCCTAATTGGACGTCTGTAGGCGCGAATTTGTTTCACTCTGACAGGAATCCCTTATTTATATTTTCCATGCTCGCAGAGAAATTTATAATTAAGTTGTTCAGTTTTACTTCCTTGATGTAACACCCACCTTGTTACTGCTTCTCATAAATTTCTATAGTTTTCAACACTCCCGGTCCAACGGTAAATCGCCCTTTCGATTGTGTGTTATATAACGATAAATGTATTAGAGATACTAATCCTACTTTCTCTTAACTAGTTTCTTGAGGCCACCATAAGAAAGTAAAACCCCGCTACGCTCACTCGCCCCGTGTCCTGATGACATACAAATTGCTATGATAAGTTATTCTGGGATGAGTACTGATTTCTACTGATTGCGAATGTTGGACATCGGCGATGTTTCCCTTTGGACGACGTCCAAGTGGTACACTGATGATGTGTATCACTGGTATGTTCCGAACGGTCCGTCGTTGTATTTATCGTGAAGTGCATCCGTTTATGTAGAAGTCATGCGACAAGTGAGCATAGGCTGCGACTCTGCGACCCAATTGCCGTGTACCTGTAGCCGGTCATGTAAACGCCGACCGCGCCGTATGTGGAACGCGGGAACGGTAGTGCAACTGCGGTCAGCCATCTTGCCCTGTCCCGCCTTAACTCTTTGACCTTTGCATGCTTTTACTTCATAACTCGCCGCTTTGTGTACGGTCTATTCCACTCGGCTATATAATAAGAGACGCGTAATTAAAATGTAATTGATGTAAAGGCTTTTCTTGTTTTTATACCATTAGGTATAGGGAAGTGTTTGGTATTCATCTCAACTGATGGTAAGTAATAGCCGAATAATGAATTTACCTTATTTTTAACTCTAACGTATTTATCTATCTTCTTTGTAACACAACAATGCTGCTAAAATATTTGTTACTAAGACAGATTTAGAAAAGTATGTGGTAACTAGTTACCATAATAAGTTATTTAATTAAAAACATTTATCAATCAAATTCTGTCTTACAGCTCATTGAATTCACTAACTATTATTGAAAGCTATTGCCTTAGGGACATTAGAAAATGTAGATAGAAAAACACAAGATGGGTACAGCGGAGTCCAGATACGCGATCACGACGTTTCGCTGACTTAGTAACATGGTTGGCACACTTTCAGGGGGTCCCGCTTACACCGGGCGGCGACGACGTCACGTTTCCCATGTTAAGGATTGTTTATTGAAGTCATGATGTGACCTTAACATTGTATTTTACGATTGTCTCGTCACCGGTCCGCGCACTGACATTTCAATAGGGAAGGTGAGCGCGGGTCGCGGCGTGCGACGCGGCACGAGCGACGCCGCACGTCCTACCTGCACTGCATTGCTAAAACTGAGCCCTCACTCTCTATCTGTGCCCGTGCAAGCGACCGCGACCTCTCATCTCCACCGTCAAATGCTATGTTCGTGAACGTACTAACACAGTCACTTAACCCGCTATTCACGAACCGCAACTTAACATCCCCTATAGATATATCAACTGTCTCTCTATCAACGTCTTATTTATTTTTGATCTTCCATTATTTATTAACGACTCGTCCCGCACCCCGGACGTTAAATAAATCATACGCTATCGAGTCGTATGACCCAAACGAGTGAAGGGAATATTTCATCTTTCGATAAAGCCATGAAATATGGGCACCATTTTCTGCAGCGGCACCCAGGCGCCGTATTGCGGCTAAACGGGATTAATTTCGTTTAACTCATGCTTGGAAGTTGCACAGCTCGGATAGTCGGCGGAAGCTTATCGGCGTCGGTGTTGACTTAAATTTGCATCAAGTATATTTTCGTCGCCGCGTAGATTGTCACCGCTCACGATTTAACGCTGGTATTAATGCATTATTCAGAGGGGTTTTCATTAGACTGCCGATATCGGCGCCGCTGATCGCGCTCTCGTTAAAATGTACGGATGGCATGACGGGTGCTCGTATTGAACGGCCGGCCCTCGTCAGGCACGCGATCACCTATCGACACGCTGCTCTAACTCAAATCACTGAAAAACGCAACTACAAACGCACGCTCGGTGACACGTACCTACATTAAGTCGGCAACGATTCACTGCACACTTGAGTACATCAATAGCAACTGGACAAGCTCATGACAATTTCTATGATATATATAAAGCTTACTGTGATATGGTACGTTACAAGTGGTCTGCGACTTTGGGGTCCCGCGTTCCCGACTGTACGCCGAGACATTACTCTTGATGTTACGAGTGAGCTTTATGTCTCCGCATCGCTGTTATGTTGTCGTTCAATGGACAACGCCTATTCATAGTCGTAAATTTTGAGCTTTTTAAGTCCATCTATAAAATATTGAGTGCCGCTCATGGCATGCCTCTACGTGTTGTTCAATAGTGGTAGATAATCATAAAACATTAGGAAGCTGCAATGGGCGTTGTTCTCAAGCTCACGGTTGCGTGCCACTTTGTCGTTTGCCTGTGGTAATAAATTACGCAGGACATAACGATGACGTTCATGGAATATCTTTTATAGGATCTTCGTATACTCTTATTGTTTGTATTTTCTCTATTCCGATTGTCTAATTTAATAAATATAATTTGAATCATACCACTACGGTTTTACACCCTGTATTTTGAAATGCAAAAGCCTATCTAGTTGAAATTAAATCGACCGCTTCGAACCCATTTCGATTATCGTTACTTACATAAAGAACGGAAACGTTTTTATCTTCATTAGCGATATCTTAATCGTTACTAGAGTCTGCGGAAAGCGCAACAACATTCGCAATTTAGTTAGAAGCAGCAAACGTAACACAGTGGAAAATATTCTTAGCCGCATTGCAATTGTTTATGTGACGTTATGAGGGGGAGATGCGTTTATCAACCGGCTAATTAAAAGGCCAGCTAGTAGTTCTACCAGTTTGAAGAAACTGGCGCGGCCTACCGACAGGTTTGTCAACCCTACATATGAGGTGGTACCCCACTCGCGGATGTGGTATACTTTCGTTATGAACGAGCACACGTCCCGTACATGCGTTGCGTCTCGTAGTCTCGCCTCTCGTCCCAAATTAGTTGACACTTTACTGATGATACCGATATGTGTTATGTGACAGTGAACATTTCAAAATGTAATGAATTCAAAAACTTTTAATGTTGAAACATACGTTTCACTGTATTATAAAGTTTCTCAACGCGGATTTTTTGTTACATCTTTAAATAATTAGTGTCGACCAAGCTAGTAGACTCAACGCAATATTGTTTGATATTATTAGTCTTTAAGTACGTGTTTTGTAATTAAGCACAGACTTACTATTGGTTGAAGTAGGTGTATTTTTAGGGTTCCGTACCTTAAAAGAAAAAAAACGGTTATGGGATCACTTTGTTGTCCGTCTGTCCGTTTGTCCGTCTGTCTGTCTGTCAAGACCCTTTAACTCGGGAACGCGTGGAGGTATTGAGTTGAAATTAAAACCATATACTTAGGTCTGCGGTCCCTTTAAGCTGTGAAAAAATCTAAGTTAACAAAAAAAAGATACGGCCGTTTATGTCGCAAAAAAATTATATTTCGACACTCTCAAGGGAATCAAAATTCATAGGATACTTGCCGTTGACCTAGAACTATGAAATTTGGCAAGTAATATCGTCTTATACTACAAATGCAGAGAAAAATCTGAAACTATACATATTTAATTAAATCACAAAAAAAACAGGGTCTTTATGCAAGGAACGGGGGTCCAAATGTTGAAGTAAGTTAACCGTGTCATTTGGGGTATCGTATGAAAGGGCTTTATTTGCACAAGCTTAAACAGATTTTTAATTGGTAAATAAATTAAAAAAAAATAAAAATTTTATGATGTATAGTTTCCGATTTATGACGAAGAATGAAAATAGAAATACCTTTTCCCTCTTTTATATGTATAGGTAGGTACCTAATAACTTTGGTGTATGTAGTACCTAACAGTTTGCACTTTTATGCGTACCTACTTAGTCTTTTTTAATTTTGTAATTAAACACAATCCTAAATAGGTACATAGATAATTGTAGGTTTTAGAAATTGAATTTCGGGAAAAGTTCGAGACTTGGATTCCTGAACTATATAATATACCCATAAATTTGTACGGAACCCTCGGTGGGCGAGTCCGACTCGCACTTGTCCGGTATTTTAACTTCGTCACCATAAGAGTTTAGATTTATGTAATTACATATATGATTTTAACTACTCTAAATAAGGTAATTAAGAAACCTTCAAGTTATAAATATATTGTGATAAAAAAAATATTTTGCATTCGTTCTTAATCTTGCAGTTACATCAAAAATAAATAGTAAAAGAAGATGAATTAATGATATTTATAATGCACTTGTGAGCAGCCAATTAGAGCTCTTAGAGCAATACTAATTAACACTAATACTTTAAACATACATTGCTACTACGGTGTTACATCCACATTAACAAATTTTGTTTGTTCTAATTAAAGATGCATTTGTGAATGAGGTTATATTTCTGTACAAACAACAGTAAGTACTGTTCATATATAAATTGAGATCGTACGTTATTTAAATCTACTACTTATTACAAGGAACTAAGCGATAAAAAAAAATCTTAAACCGTTAACCGGGGTTTTACTTTGGATTAATGTTAACACTGATAATTACCATTCCTGATCTTGGAAGTAACTTACACGGAGACCTACGATTGCGGGACACATTTTTTGCATCTACTTAATTGATGGTTGCTTCCTATTGCTGAACCTCATTTTAATCATTCTCTAAAGTTGCGTTTAGTAAACCATTTTTTGACTCCATCCATTTAATTTGTTTTTCCAAATGGGAAATTTATCAAACGGATAGTAAGCAAATATCACCTGATCTAGCCAAAGGCGCCCATTCAATGTCAACAATTTTTTCAACATTTGTGTTTTTGTAATTTGTTCGCAAGAAAATTTGCGTAAAATAAATTATTTGAACATTTTACATCTTAAAGGATCAAAAGCTACTGATGTTACCTTTAGTTAAAAGCAACTTCGTTTTACAGTAGGTATGCATTTTAACTTAAGATGAAGTAGATAACAATAGCAACTATTCAACAATGTATAAACGTGTGCTCATTAAAAGCATCCACTCTATAGCAAACAAAAAAGACTAATTAATTGAATATCATCAGAAGCGTTGGATGTAATTGTCGAACAGCTCAAGCCACTGACACACATCCATATTACCGTATATCGTTGTACCGATGCCGCTATGTTATAATTACCTTGTCAATGCCCGTGCTGACTGATGCGGTCACCTGCGACAAAACAACACCACATTTACACACTTCATTAGCACGGCGTCGACAGTAATGAGATTGTTATACGAACTGTACTTATTAATCATGTTTGAGAAAAAATGGCGGAGCTTTGCCTAGTGTCCGCTATTGGTCCTACGGCGGTACAGATGTTGAAAAATAGCGGTCATGTTTGATTTGACATTGAAAATATATCGGTTTTTTTTTAATTTTACGAGTAAGCACCGTGACTTGATCTCACCTGATGTTAAGTGAGGTCTCAAGTGATGATGATAAGGCAAATGATGAAAGCGCACTTCACCCGGAATCCTCAACTAGAGAGGCACTGATGGCTATCTTATTATTATTATTATTAGGGACATATTTAAAAATGTATTCTACTGTAGAATACTTGTAATCTGGGTGAAGAAAATGTTTAAACGCTCATAATGACTGCTCTTGTGAAAAATAATGTGAAATTAAAAAAATAATAATTAAAATTCATCATCATCATCTCAGCCAAAAAACGCCCACTGTTGGACAAAGGCTAGATAATTAAAATGCTGTAACCATTCTCTATTTAAATCAGGCTGTGCGTATAAAAAATGCGACTTCAGCCCTTATACATTTCCATTTAATATGTTATCAAGTGATGAGGATCCACGTATGTTCACCCATTTAACATACACATATTCTCGCAAAATTACTTTCTAAAGTTGAATCACCATTAAAAGACATCGATCAATAGAACGAGTTAAATCCAAAGCAACATAAAATCCCCTTTAATGTCTACATATTGTATCGCTTTATAAGTTAACTTATTATCAGAATCCAAATACGTGCACAATAAATGGTTTATTATCTCATTATAAATCATGTTTGCGGAGTTAGAACTATCTTGATTGACCCTATAATTACTAAACTGAAAGCTTTTAAATCGAAGCTCTTAGAGTCGCAGCCGCGTAGGCTTTAGCCCCTGATTGGCCTTTTCAATTAATGGAGGCTGTTTGTTTATTGACGTAATAGTTCAGCCTCGCCTATGGGCCATCGGCTGCGTTATTGAGCCGAGGCACGCATGCACTATCTAGATCGGAAGGCACAGGGCGCTTATAACATCCACGCCCTAGCCGGCGAAGGATTACATACCAGGCCGAAGTTTATTCACGGCTAAACACCCGATTCAATCCTGTTTCTTTGATTAAAACGTTTAAAGTTACATGATGAATAGATATGAATTTGAAAAGGGAATTATTGAAAGTCTCTATTTACGAGTAGTTTGTTGAACCTTGTTTCGTTTAAATTACAATTCATCACTGTAATGGAATTAGAAAATGTCTTGTCGCCACATGGCAACTGTTTCACAATCATACATCGCGACAGTCATGTAAACAAAGTGCCACACTGACCGGGTTAACCTTGAATGGTAAGTGCGCGTAGTTTCGCCGGCCGAGGAAAAATATGCCATTGATGCAGGCAACGTGCGTGCGGGTAACGGTCACCACGCGCCGAATAAGTGGTTTAGCATCGTACATGGAATGATAATGTTCACGGCGAGACTTGACACGCGATCGCCGCCGCGACACTACCGGACATCTTTCATAGGCCCACTTTCCAGCCTTCTGCCCTTGAACTTGTGTAACAAGGTCGCGATATCCGAGTGCGTTCGGCTGCAATAAAGTTATTTTTATCACGCCTATCCTGTTTCACTTTCACCGCTGACATCCGTCGTAACAATACTGAATTGTCAAAGTAATAGAGACAAAATTGCAACAGCGCGGCAAGCGGGAAAGGCGGTGTCGGCGTCCTCGTGAACAATGCGCCGCTAACGAGACATGGCGGTGGCGGTCCATCAGCGGCGCGTTCCCTCGTCGAACACCTCAATCCTCTTTGTTTACGTTAGAATCGAACTCGACCCGATCGCATCCCGAACGCAATAAACCTCGGAGCTAGCTCACGACTCCACAATGTCTACTCTTTATCGCCCCCGCCGAATGCGGTACGATCTTAAACGTATTTTAATAACTTCCACCCGCCGATCTCCGTAATGGGCTGACCATGCAAATGCCTGTGCCCACGGAGCACCGTTACACACTGATACCGACGGTAACGAACCGCCCCGCGAAATAAAGAAAGGCAATAATCGCGAACGGGAAATCCGATCACGCCGCGGGCACCGAGCGGCACACAGGTCCGACTGGGACCCGCCGTTCCCATTGTAAACTACCACTATGTAAACTGAGCGGGCTCGTGGTAACCGATTACTAATCATGGCTCTCGATCCGTCCTTATTCAGCCGTGAAAAAACTTCAACTATCGTGAAGAAAGTGCCCTCACTAGTTCCTGTTTACGATCCTATCTTAGATCGAATGAGGCGAGCTAAGTGAAGTCGACAGTGTGGATTTGCAGTTCCCTTTCGAGATATAGCGCGCCGCTTTCCCTGTCACGGCTTTGCACCCTGACACCTGCACTCTTCCTTTCTACATCGCAAACGCGACAGCAATGCAAGTCATAGCTAATGCTTACCAAGTAGGTACTAATCACAATTATGTTATCTCATCTAAATATGACATTTTTATAGCATGTTCATTATATAGTTCATACATTATGCGTATTCGAAATAATAGAATACTCTCATTTATTACTACATACTCAAAATTGATAGGTGTAAAGTTATTGATATATAACTGGAACAGTAAGTCTGAAAAGTGGTACTATTTGAATAGCTTTTCGTTTCAAAAGCCGCTTCATCATTTCCCCTGGCAAACTTCTATTACAAAATAAGATTAACAATTTTCTCACGTCCGCATCGAGATCGAGTTAGGCGACGACAACCTCTGCAAAAAGTAAGTTGGAAATCTAATAGAGTTTGTGGCAAGCCGGTTATTTGTGTTATTTTTTAGTTTCTCCGGTGCCCAGGAGAAATGCTATGTAACGCTCGCGAACGAAGACGGAGCAACCCGACATTACTGTAATAACTCCGAACCGCCCTTCTGTCATTACTTTGTACACTTTCCTCTGGTAACTAAAATAGTACGCTTTTTATTTTTCAAGGGCGTATTCCTACAATTGCTATTTTGTGCTCGCCTTGGGATTCTCTGCTCGCCGCGACTAACGAAGTTTTGATGGAATGCCTCGTTGGATAGACGTAACTTTTTTTGTGTACATTAGTAATTTGCATTTAACTGCATCATCGTTATTACGAGTATTACGCGACGTTGTCTAAGGTGAATTATGTCTTTATTTGATTATAACGATGTGGGTGTGGGTTATAATGAGGACTTGTTATTTATACACCGTGAAACTGGTATGATCTGGGTGGTAGAAGCGAGTCTTTATATCGTCCTTATGGTTCATAATACTATATCTCGCTTTGTTAAACCTACTATTATTTGCTACTGATCGCATTTGGATTTTTAATACATTTTACGACTTTATCGTCTTAGAGACTTAATGACTCATTTATGTAAAGATTATTTATGATGATAAGTGTGATTTTGTAATGTAAATAAGAATAAAACTACTTCATTTCATTGGTCTCTTGAAAAACATAATTAATCTGGATGCATTCTGCAACGTGCTCTACATTTTAGGAAAGAACCTGATAAGTGTTATTAAGATAAGGATTATTTATTTATTTATTTATTTGTTTATTTATGGACCGTCAAAAGAGTTACATGAAAAAATACAAACTATTAATACAAAGTTATTAGATACATATAACTCTAATTATAAATGGCCTCACCGTGCGCCTGATACTAATAATAAAGTATTAACATAATAATACATAATTATGAATCTTAAATAAGATATTATCATATTTACTTAGGTATTGCAAAATTTATAAAATATCGGGTAAATCTAGTAAATGAAATATACGAAAGAATCGTATATATTTATTTATACACAAGCCGTCACCCGCCCGCTTTCCTGTGCGAAAATAATGGATCAATTAATGCTAAATAAAATAATTATTAGGTTTACCAACATAGCCTATCATTTGCACAATCTCGTGTTCTCACTACATACAAATTTTCATCGAGATCGGTCAAGCCGTTCTTGAGTTATAAGAGGACATACAGACAGATAGACAGACATAGAAAAATTTAAAAATCGTAGAATTGGTGTCGGTGAGTCATAAAACGAATATTTATCCCAAAAATAATCAGAAAAATTGCATAATGTACAGACAGAGCCTACAGATTTATATATTATTCATACATGTGCTATAAAAATTAGGGAATATAATTATGTCTACAAAGATATACTGGGCCGTACCCTTATTTACATTATCGCTTCTCATTCTATTTACAACTGAGTCTTTCCGATTGATTTATAAAAAAGTAAATGTATGTAGCAATTGCACTGTGTGATAATCAGTTGTCCAATAATTACGTAATTGCAAGTTGTTATATTAACAGAATAATCGATACAATTATACCTTATAAAAATAATCGCTGTCAATCGTTTGATACCTGTTATTATTAATAGAGGCAAAAAGAGTTCTTATTTGCTTTACGGCCGCGTAACTTGATAAGCATTGGTGTTGTTTAAAACCAGACTAAGAGTGAAAGCTTGAGATGGATATCTGAAATGTTTGAGATGGTGGTATGTAACCCGATATGAGTGCGACAATTAATTCAGGACGGTGCTTGTAAACTGGAATAATGTAACTGATTTAGATCTAAAAAAACATACAAAACAAAAGTGAAGAATCAAAACACACCCCACATTGTGGAAGAAAATTGGAGAGTCATAAGTCTAGCAGTAGACAATACTATGCTGAAATAAAGGAAAGGAAGGATCAAAACAACCCATATCTAAGTAATGAAAAAAAACTTTATGATAATCTATTAAAACTATACGTATAAGAACCATTTAAAAAAATGTCAAATTTCTTCAATACATTTTCAACCATATGCTTTATTCATAAAGTTAAAGTCTATTAAGTAAATTTGATATTTTATGGTAGGTTTATGAGCAGGCGTGTATACTCAGTTATACAGCAAATAACAATTACAATTTCTCAGAAATCTCCTCAAAAAAAAAACAATTGCACCGATTTCATCTTTTCAATTGTTTTTTTCTAACGGTCCACTCGGTCCGTCCGTTGTACCCGTCGCTGCTCCTCATTTTTTAAAGCGTGCCATTTAAAGAGGCGATCAGGCGAGGTGTTACGTAATTGCGGGAATGCGGCGGGTTGCCTTGTGCCTATACCTATAGCCTACCTTGCCTCGGACTTGGTTCCTGTTCGCATGTGAACCGTATTTATTATAATTACGCCCGGTCCGATGTTGGCTCCCCACCGATGAGACGGGAGCGCGCCCGATGAGCCTCGACCAACAGATACCATCTCGTGGCTTCCATTATATACCTAGTAGTACCTACTTACACTTTTGTTGGCTATTGTATCGTGATCTGCCGTTTGGATTGGATTTCTCTAATCATGTCGCAAATAAAACAACTGTTTGTTACTGTTGGAATGTTGTAATACTCAGATGTTGAAGTGATTTTTAGTCATTTTTTATAGTAAGTCGTGTATAATTTTATAGCTTGATTTATATGATTTTGTCATAAATAAGCAGTTGCAGTTACTAATTGAATGCGCAAAACTGACGTCTGTTTTAGATATGACAGAAGACCTTTTCCCCTTGCAGTTGGAAAAAACGTTGTTCTATAAAAAAATACTTTTTTATCAAATAAGTTCATTTCGAGTAATAAAGAAAAGTTTTCCTTAAAATAAAATAGTATATGATCGCTAACATTATCTAAGATAAATATTATGATTAAAACTAGTCCTTTCCGATAAATATTCTTTTGGGAAGCTAACCGCATTGTTCATAATTTAAATCGACATGTAAAAACTTATGAGCTAAAAACATACTATCGTTGTCAAATTCTATTACCAATAAGAGAATATACAGTTCAATTTATTGTCTCTGCCCCTCATATAATGTTCAGTAGCTACCCATTAGTTGTTAAAAGTTATTACAACCGACTTTTAGCATTGTTTACAAGACCGCTAAGACAAGCAATGGTTTGTATATCTTCCGTATCCATTTAAACATAGAAAACCATCAGCAATAGTATCTTAAAAATATTTACTGAAACTGTCTCCCTAACGCGATTTATGATTCGTGATAACGTCAGCCGCTGTCTGCACTTAGTTCTATTCTACCGTCTAACGCGTTGGGTGTTCTCTCTGTGCTATTTATTGGTTTGAAGACATCTAGATCGAGCTCTAGAAACAATTCCAATTTACCTAGAACTAGCAGACTGGTTTAAAAAAAGATTTAATTGATTTCTGAAAAAACATTCGACACTTTAAGCTTGTTTATTTGTAATTAAGACGAACAAAATTCTTAATTAAAACAATTCTAGGTAACTGTTTCATTTTTAATTTAAACAATCGAACGCGATTGCCTTTTAATAACTTCCCTGTCCTAAGAGCCATATGTGATACATAACAATCGATGTTTCTATTGTTACTAATTTTGGACAGCGAAGTCGTTGAAATAAAATTAAGACGACAATATATTTTTCTTAAATACTAGTACTATATGCTAATCTATTCTAAATTAGTCACTAATAGATTAAGACGGACTATCGGACGCGATTTCCGTTTAATAACTTCCCTGTCTCAAGAGTCACCATGTGATACATAACAATTGATTTTTCTATTGTTATTATTTTTGGACAGCGAAGTCGTTGAAATAAAATTAAGATGACATTTAATTTTCCTCAAATACTATTACTATATGCTCTAAATATACTCTAAATTAGTCTCTAATAGATTAAGACTGACTTAGATCAATTTGAATTTTCGGCTGGCATGAGGAAAAGCCGTCTCGGGAGCCGGGAGGTGTCGTCGGGTCGTGTGTCGGGGGCCGAGCAATCTAATCGGGCGTCGCCTTCGCCGGTGGGCGGCGATGGGGGATAGCAACCCGCCGCGCCCACACGCCAATTATGTGGGAAGAGGTTACGATCGCTCCCCCGATATCTAACGCAAACGGTGCCACATGGGCGATCGGACGCAGTTATCTACGGGCGCGGTGCCAACGCCAAATTCAATTAATGCCTTTTTCTTTTATTGAATGCGGGTAGGTAAGCAATTGGCCTTCATTTCACCAGATTTTTAGATACGATAAGGCCAAAAGAAGCGCAATTCACCCGGAATCCTCAACTACTGAGGAGGATATCTTTACTCTTACTGTCGGAACACAATAATGCTACTAACATTGATTATGGCGACATACTTAGATAGCAAGAGGGAGACTTAAATCAAGCTCTACTGATGGTAGAGTTTGTTTTACCAATCCGAGTACAATGGGCTAATGGAAACCCGCGACCGCTGAGTCTAAGACCGACAGTGTTAACTAATAGACCACAGAGGTGGTTAAGTGGATGCTCGCGGACGGATACTAACAGATATTCTAATTGTTCAATGGATCTGTGATGCGCATCACGAGTGCAGTGCTTGCGGGATCAGCATCTGTGTTCTGCATACAGATTGGGGTATAAAAAGTTCACCGACATAGATACGAGATCTACAGCGGTATTCTTAAGCTCCAAAAAGAATTCTTTCGAAATAGTTATAACGATAAAAGTTTGGTCTACATCTAGCAGATACCATAAGTCGCTCTTGCAACCAGTGTGAAAAAAAAGTTGGAATGATTGAGAAGTCTCTTAATTTATAAATATTTGGTTAAGCTTTGTTCACTTTACATAGTTTAATCTAAGTATTACTGGGAATAGAAGCCGGAAGCCGCAGAGTAGCGCACGTAGATCGATGTTGATGAAGGTAGCAGAGCTTTTCCGTGGCGCTCCCTCCGCTCCGCGACAATACTCGGCCTGTTGAGTTCTCATTAAGCGATAAGAAGTGGCACTCGCCAGCTCGTTACGCAAGACGAGACGCTCCGGACGCTTCATTAATTGCGTATTGTCGATGCTTTCGCGACCGCCGATCACATCTGCGAGATCGTCGGGCCGATCTCACGACGTTCGTATTTTCGCCCGGCATGCGACCGGCCCGCTTCACCTATATGGCCATCGTTAATAACAAAGTACGGCGAAAATTAATCGGAAGCATCGATGATAGGCGAGCACGCTCTCACCAACAGGATAAACTGATAATCGCCGAGACCGCTATGTTGATTTAGGACATCGGTTCCGCCCAATTGCAGTGCTCATAATTGTAGTTCGGAATACTTGTACATCGTCACCGCTCCGAGCAAAGGCTCGTTACACTCGATTCTAATGATAAGGAACCGCATCCTGGACACAAACTGGACTAAGAAAAACATTCGTCATTATTAGAGTAAATAATAATGATTTGAGACGGTAGTTTAAGTTCGTACGTATCTTTCTACGAACTTCCCTATAATCTTATCCTGCTCGTCCGTTCAAACCGCACCGGACAAATTATTCTAGACTTGTATTTCACTTTCTAGTTAACGCAAGTGCCCAGCGGGATTTACGCGAATTGTGAATTCATTCTTGAAACTTTTACTTGTCTCTGCACTGTGTTCCGACTCTAATAGACGCAGTGCAATGGTAAACGCGGCCGCTATCAGCGGCGGCTATCTGCCGAGTTGTGAATAAATCAAGCGCAGCGACGCATGCCTCTATCGCGCACAATATGGTTGACGTTAATTGACGAAATACGGAGTGCCAGCGTAGTCGCAGGCTCTTATTTATGCGCGCGCAAATCGCTACTCAATTTGCATTGGATCTATGTAAAGCGCCCACTCGACTCGTTACCGTGCGCCTGACCGTCCTCACACACCCGCTGCACCGGCCAATCGTCACGACTCAATCGGAATGTGCTGATTTAATTTATTTGACACACTTCTGTAAATTGGTCAGTTATTTATCAGCTTAGTTATCGCCATAAAATGTTTAACGAGATGCACATAAAAGTTTATGCAGGAAAGCTAATTTAAATCATGTTATTGATTTCACAAAGTGTTTATTGCTTACTTTCATCGTTGTAATTTACAATAAATCAATTTTTGACGTAAAATTATTTATTTATGTGTACATAAAAGCATTATTAAAGTATGGGAAACTAACACACATTTGCTATTTATACCTACTTAAGTGCCGTTTATTAATAGAACTCAGTAGAAATGGAACGATCTAGTCAATGCGCGTATAGGGTTGTTTCTAAATGCATGTAATCTAAATGTTCAGCAATAAATAAGATAGATAAACGCTTAATGTATGGAAATTACAACATTTGTCAAGGAGCAGTGGTTGAGTATAAACACAAGTCCGCAGGTCGTAATTTAATGCGGTGATAGGAGCGACTGTTCAGTAGCGGGTACATGCACGCGGTATGCCCGGCGCGGATACTGGAATATACAGCCGACAGATGAAATCATGTACATTGTCCGACTGTCCGCGTTAGTTATTACGAAGTGGCTCAAAGCTCAAATAAAACGAAAGAGAATACAGCTGTAAATGACCACATATCCATTGCGGTATAACATAGCGGCGCTCTGCAAATGACATTCCTCATTCATGCCACACCAAATAGGTGCTCAACGAGGCTCGTATTTGGGTCACACACCGATTCTTAGTAATAGAAGTGCGGGTGTTAAGCTGCGGGGTACCACCGCAAGCAATCTCAGAAGCGCATTTGAAGTTCCTGTATAATTTGCGGATCGTGCGTTTCGGACTGCGGTCACGCGCGTGCTCAACCGAATTCCGGCTACTGAGACGTGCAGCAGACGCAGCACTCGCCATTCTATGTGGCAATCCAGAAACATTATCTTGAAGGGTCACTGATCTTTTAATAGTCACTACATTTTGCGGTAGGTATAACTGCGATCCGAAAATGACTACCACTTCAACCAAACATTAAAAAAATTACCACTTCTGATATTTTGATGAAAAGGTTAAAACAAGGCTCGTCATTAAAGCCTCTATAACAATTCATCAATACGCAATACTGATTCTAAATGTTCACACATTTTCACATAAACATCTATTATGTATGTGAGAACGAGTTCCAATGATTGTATTATGGGGATAATTTCATGTAAATTTAATCAACGTTCAATTTTCTTTCACTACGTCATTCGTATGCCGAATGACGTATAAAAGTGATTCGTCCTGGCAATGTTGGCGTTATTGAAATGTTTCTTCTATAAAAGAGGATCATGATCGAAACGCAAAATGTTACTTGCTAGATAACTTATTGACCTCTTCTTTATCTGGAATTAATTTCACTGTCTATTTCGCATAATTCTGTAATTATTTACACTTTAAGATCCATATTAGCCTCGAAAGTATGAGTCTGCAGCTTGATTTAACAAACTATTAAGAATATAGACTTTCATGATTTTTTGTTGGTTTTTAGAGTGAATACAAGAAATGTTTTTACTAGATTCCATGTCTGCTGTTAGATTACTATCAAAATTCATGTTTATAGACAACATCTTGTGTTTCCAATCATTATTCCCATGGCCACATAACAATTAAATTGACCCCACAATGTTTCCTTCAAGGTTCATTAATTCAGGGAGCGTGCATTTTTTCTGCACTTTGACTAATAGCAACAAATGAGCGCAAATCATTTTAATGGACATTAATCGATGCGATGAAATTGGCACGTACCTGGCCCGTTCCGAGTTATTAATCGATGGAATCGATTGTTATTTCATGGTGAGGTGTTATGTTAACTTGGGGCGATTGAAGTATGTACCTTTTTTAAATATTTTAAATGTTTACACTCATATGTGATATGTGGAGTTTACTAAAGTTATATTAGTAATCTTATGAAATTTTCATATTAAAATTGTTGTTTATATTTATCATCAATCCTTGAAGAATAAAAAAATATCCAAACAGATATACCTAAAGTATGATAGGAAAAATACATTTTGAACGATTAAGTTTATAAAGGCCATTTGCCAATGTAATTATAGTAGTATATTAGTATTTAATTATTTATTTTATGCATATACATAGTCGCGGCAATTTATAGCACACTTAAGTTAATATTATGTTAATAGCATATACCCTAATAGGATATAACATACAAGTGTCAAAAATATTCCGACTTCATGAACTTTCACGAGTTTCGATTAATCTGACAAAAGTATTTAAAATGAGCAACGTGCGAAAGGGGACGGTGATCTGTCAAATTTTAATCGTTAGAAGTAACAAGAGGCAACCCAAGAGACAAAAACACGTATCGGCTTACAGATATAGGTAACTAAGATTGATTTTTGTTGATCGCGAACGCGACAGGTGCTTCGGTCGGGCATGCATTGTGATGTGACGGCGGCGCAGGCGCAGGTTGCATAATGCTACGGCCGTGGGAGCGGGCCGCGGCGGCGGCGCCGTTATGCGACGCACGCCAGCGGTAGTCGGTACCGTTCCATTAGCGATTTTATTAGACGATTCGCGTGTATCGTCCGCAATCAATTTGAGCATGTCTGCGTCGCAGGCGTTGCTGCTCGCTCCACTTGCGCCACGCTACGAGCCCTAAGCTCACGGTGCGCTGTTCGCTTTTAAGGCTGCTTTTCGAACAGAGCCGTATGAGGAAAAAATCCACCAATAGGATTTCTTGTATTTCAAAATAAAGTAATACTATTAGCGGATATACCATCGCAGTTACCTCGCACAGCTCTGGTAGAAGAGCAGCCTAGACCTCTTTCAACCCTTTTTTAGACTTTTCTGTTCGGCTTATGCTTGGCGCCTTGCCCAACTTTTGTTTCTATTAATGGGTAAGCACAGTGCCTTGATCTCACCTGATGTTAAGGCCAATGATGGAAGCGCACTTCACCCGGGATCCTCAACTAATGAGGCACTGGCTATCTTATCTTTACCTGCCGGAACACAACAATAATACAAACATTGATGTTATGGCGACATATTTAGATGAAATGGTGGTAGCTAGCCAGGCGGACAAACAAGCCTTACCACCAACCAAACCGAGTACACAAACATGTACCCCCCGCTGGGAGTCGAACCCGGGACCTCTGGGTCTAAACCGGTGGTTTTAGCCACTAGACCACGGAGGCAGTTAAAACTACTTTGCCGTTATGAGAAAACATATTAAATTACACACTTTAAAAACAACTTGAGACCTATTACCACGACATCTCGGTGGTCCGTTGCGTTCGCGTGTCATTGCATGAAATGTAATTCATAATCGGGTTTTAATGTTACAGCTATCATCGTCAGCTTATTTAAGACGACACACTGAAAAAATGCACCAACTTTCGACGAATAGTTTAAAACTATAATATGACTCATGAATCTGAAATGTTGATATAGGTAAATTCATGTCTTTATCTTGAATTTGCTTGCTCAAATACACGATTGTATAAGTTTGACTCCATCATAATTATTTTCATAAAACACCACAAAAAAAACGCTATTGTTCAAATTACTTAATTGATATGCTTGGAAACCAGTTAAATATATTGATAACATCAATATTCGTAAATTAGTAGCTGCATATTTTAATAACTAAAACCAATAAAAAATATTACATTTTTTTTTTTTAATTTTTTTGCGGTCTCAATTGTCGCAGACGCTACGTATTTTCGAACTTATGACAGTGCCAGTAAGGATCAGCCTTTTTGAATATCCACAAAGTGCATTAAATATTTATGATTTATCTATACTAATATTATAAAGAGGAAACCTTTGTACTTTTGTATGTATGTATGTTTGCAACGAATAAACTCAAAAACTACTGGACCGATTTAAAAAATTCTTTCACCATTAGAATGCTTCATTAGTGCTGAGTAACAAAGGCTATATTAAAAAAATATATATTAAATAAAATACTAAAAACGACAATTTAATTTTCCAATACAAAATTATTGGTTTGTTTTGTTGTCATGGAAACCATTGATATATATTATTTAACTCAATGATGGAAACTGTCAAAGCGGTACAAAGTCTGCCGGGTTAGCTAGTGATTTATAAAGCGAGGTGTAGTCTTAATTTTTTTATGGGGCACGAACCTTCCCTATGAGTGGAAACACCACAGAAAAAATGGGCCATAAACTACCACGCGGGCCCAGTGCGGATTGGTGGTTGTTAACGACTGCTAATGCAGCCGGGACAACGGCTTTACGTGCCTTCTGAAGCACTACTATGCAAATAGTTTTTGGAAAGTGGTCAAATGTGTGAATTTTCGCTAGCTCTAATGCCAATATGAATGGCTCCTGCCTAGGCGTTTCAATTCGCGTTTCGTTCGTTTTGTTTGTCACGCTGACCGCGAAACGTGTAACGGTACATCATGTTTTCAGTGTTCTTGTTCGCTCCTTTTTCTGTTCACTTTCAGTTACAAAATAAATTGGTTTATTCTTTTACAGTTTACTCTTTTCATGTTATACATAATAGGTAGGGATAGTTATCGAAAAACACTTAATGTGAGATACGTTTTAAAAAACTAAATTGCTTTGGGTAGCAACTTTTTTTTTTCTTCAATTTAGTGTGTTAAAATTTATTTTTGTAGACTTAGTTGCAACAAAATCAATTTGAAAAATGCATTACTTTTCGTATTAAGATATATAAATTTGTTTTTTGAGTCTCAATTATGTAGATTTCGGACAGGCACTAGACATATTCCGTAAACCCACATTGGGTCACCGAATAACAGCTCAAAAATGCCGTGTCATGTTCGCCAGTCATACAAGCGGTGATAAACATTATTAAAAAAATATAAACAATTATACTTTTTTGACAAAAATGCTTACGAGGAAAGCGAAGTGGGTAGCCACATTGTGTGGTTCATGTCACATCAGATAAAAAAATACTAAGCGAACAACGCTAATTGTTTATTTGACTTAACATCTTAACGATACTTTTTCTTTGTCCTCCCGACTCACTAACAATTAAAATATTTTACGCAATTAAACTTTATTACAATTGTTCGTATAGTCATCTGTACGTTGCTTTATTCTCGAGACCTTGTTCATAAAACCTATTATGTTAAGATAAAGCTTCGGAATTAAAAAAAAAACTAAATTATTGGTAATAAATTGTATGCTATTTTCAGTCAATAAACGTTCTACTGTTGGGGTCAGGTCTTTCCGCATAACTTCCCACGTAACATCAATGTTTGTAGCATTATGTTCCGGCAGCTAGACATGAGATAGCCAATGCCTCAGTAGTTGAGGATTCCGAGTGAAGTGCGCTGATGAAGGCTAAGTGCTTAATTCCGTAAGATAAAAAAAAACATGATTTTGAACACCACCCATCGACCACCAGTGAGTCGGCCTTGTGAGAGTCAATAGCGCAGCAGTGGCCTGTGCCAATAGCCTATTGAGCCCCATAAAGTTATTTTACGCGTACATCTAATTGAAACTTTTTGTGAAATTTTCAATAATTTTTTTATATGCAAAAATAATTTTAAGCACCCAAAACAAATATATTCAATGTAGAAAAAATATTATTAACGGGATTATTACCATGTTTTTTGTTGTGTTTGAGTATCCGATGATATTTCGGCACAGTTGCATGCGCCATGATCACGGATGTACTATCATCGGATACTCAAACACAACAAAAAAGATGGTAAAAATCTCGTTAATAATATTTATTTTAATGTAAATGACCATGATAGTTTAAAAAGTTATATATTCAATGTAGATATTAAAATTATAATATCTAGTTAAATTGTTATTTATAGCTGCCATAATATACCCGCATTGACCTAATACTTAAATTTTGTCATAAACCACATTTACAAATTAAAATGAGAAACGTTAATCGCATAAAAACAGTATTCACATCGAAAGTTTTTATTACATTTTAGAAACTCGTTCTACAGATTTGTGTTAATATACAAACGGTGCGGTCACCGGCCCACTTCCAAATGTCGTTTAATTTATTAATGTGTCAATATTTGGGCATGCCGTCTGGCGTGAGTCAGCCGAGTGCACAGCACCCACGGTGGTTACCAAAACAGACGACATTTACATACTCATCCAGCCATTATACCTACATTGTTAAATCCGCAAACATATTTTTTTATGTGATTAATGGTAATCTATAAAACCAATTCAAAGAGATTAGGCTGATACATAACTTATGATATAAATGGTAGGTACCTGTTCCGTATAGTAGGCATGTTTCATATATCATTATTATCGATTTCAATACGCTTACTTGTGTGACGAATTTGACCTCATTTTCTGTGGGATCGCAGTTAACAATTAGCAACTCAAATTTTGCAGCCGCGCAAATAAGCAACTTTCCAATTCGACGAATAAGTCACATGCTTTTAACGTACCGTTACGCCGAATGCTAATTTAAACGGCCGTTGTAATCGAAATTAAATCGAGACGCTGCGAATGTGTAAATCTTTTGTAAACATAACTGTGGTGTTGTTTTTCATTTGACTGCGTCGGTGGCGTTAACCCACAAAAACAGTATCGATTACATCATAAGGCATGTACAAAAAGAAACAATGACTAGGACACCTGTTAACGGAAGGCTGTCGAAAGGCGCCCGCGCACCGCTCCGGTCGTTCACCCGCGCCCGTAATTAAAATCCTTCATGGAAAGCCTGATGGAATCCGTCGTGACCCCGCTCCGCCGCGCCGGCCCGCCCTTTGCGCGTTACTTTATAAATAGGAGCAGATAGAAGTGTGACTGTGTTTGCGCCCTCGCAACACTCATGCTTTGCACTTGTTCTTGTTTTTTGTCATTCGTCTCGTCGTCGCTCTCGAGTCGTCAACTTTTATTACATCGGAGATAGTATTTTAAGGAGATCGTCGTCGCCAGTGTGTTTTTGCTAATAAGAACTGTTTTTTTTTGTTTCTTTCGTTTCGACTGTTCAAGCGTATAATCATAGTTTTAACGACTTCTCACGAACATTTCAACCTTCATTTTGTCTTTATTGACGTCTTTATTTTAAGTTTTTTTTGCCGTTTCTTTAAGGAGTTTGCTATTAGATACTTAGATATTTTAAGGCCTTTAAAGTTCACGGTTATACTTGAGATTGATATTGAATTCTCAGAGGCATTAGAGTCGGATATCGAGAGCGGAAACGCCAAGGGCGCCACTAAGGGTATGGACCTTGTCTCGGGTGGAGCGTATCGTGCGAGATGTTAGCTGGTGATTATAATCTGTCTTAGAAAAATCGTCGACTACTATCTTCATGCATAATTCTGTCGTCTCCAGCAAATAGATTGATCAATACAGTACATGTTCCGGATTTTAAGGTAAAATGTCCAATAAACTGAGTGGACGTGGAAGCATAACACTAAGGCTGCAAGGTCAGCTACGAGCAAATATATACCCATGGTGTTACTACCGTCAGCATGCTGCGGTGACTCACCATTGCATTGCTACGGAAGATCGTATGTACCTAGATATATCAGTATAATTAAATAAATGTTCAATACTCGCAGCTATTAAACCCTTCACGTCACTAGAAAACTTGCTCTCGAAATATCGCATCTAAGCGATCTAGTGCTAAAGTTAAGCTTTTGTCTCGACCGCCGGCGCAACCGAAGTACTTAAATCCCCATGCGCTCTACAATGTATTACAAATTGTGTGTTTACACCTTGTTACAAGCTCGCTACGAATAGCACAACCTTTTTGTCGAACAAAGTGCATCGTATGAATGCGCATTTTAAAGTTTAAAGAATAGGCTAGCGTTAAAGTATTGGCATGATAAAATTGAATTGCTTTTATTAGAAACTCTTAATTAGATCGCTACTTACACATTTAATAATGTTATCGTCTTTTAAATCCATTATTTCAAAAATAGACAGTCGTTATAACAATCAAACGTCAGCAAGCAAGTCCGATTACGTACCTACACCAAAATCTCCCACGATTATTCAAAGTATCGCTTGACACCATTCAAATCGCCAATATATCAGTTTTTTTCTCTCTATTCGTCTAATCAGGAAATCGGAACGCAGTCTTGCCTTGTGCCCGATAGTTCCGAGTGGCGTGTCGCCTGTGCGCGCGCAGTCACGAACAATCCGCTGTTCTCACGTGACCCTCTTAATTATAATCTTGGGGCGCCGGCAACGGGGTCAAATGTACCCGTCTGATAACTCACACACTAATTCTTACTTAAAAGTGTTATTGTCAGTTCTGGATTAAACCACTGGTAGGTGAGCAGGGAAATTCCCGGAACTATGAAGGTTTTTTTTAATAATTTTCTTTTTTTTTCTTTCAACCCTTGGACTAGGTGACTGTCATTTACAGCCATATAAATAGTCAGCAAAGTAAAAACCTTATGTCTGTAACCTTCATCTTATGGAGAATTCGTTATTTTATCAACCATGTGAGAACAATATTAGTTTATTGAATTAACTAACAAAACTTAACAATGTCGTAAAAGCAAACTCTCTTCGTTACAATTGGATTGAATAAAGCACAATTGTCCTAAACTTAGTGGCTAAGACGTCGCCGTAAACAACTAATAAAAGAAAAGAAAGTATGCACCCAAACTAGAATACGCCAAATACAGATTCATTATTTACACATTGTTCGAGTTTTTTCGATCCTATGATTCATCAATTCCGCAAAACTTTGCATACCTACGTAATGTGAAAGAGTAAACAAGTGTTCCGTTAGTTGGAAGATGAAATCAGTGTCATGCGGACCAGACCCGCAATACGGCGCTCAATTTAATTGAAATCGAAAAAGATTTCACGCTCCAATGTTTGATGCGCCACGCAGCAAATAAAATGTCTATGAAAGAAGTGATTTGAAAACACTGTTATCGGAATAGCTCAGTTTTTTTTTTTAATCAGCCAACGTGTTCGAACTAATTTGAACATAAAACAGTCATTGTTTTTCTATATGACTTCTACTCGAGTGAGACGCAGTAGATAAAATTTCTATGGAATAAGTAATTTGAAAACTTTGTTATCAGAAAAGCTCAGTTTTTTATTTTAATCAATCTTCTTTTGGGAACTGATTTGGCCATTAAACAACGTTGATGTTTTTTGTATCTATTGTTTTTCTACGTGAATTCTATTACGAGTAGAGTGAGACGCAGCAGATAAAGTGTCTATGAAATATGTGATTTGAAAACACTGTTATAGTAAAAACTCAGTTTTTTTGAAATCAACCTTTTTGTTTAACTGATTTGGCCTTAAAACAATGATAATGGTTTTTTTTGTATTGATTTTTATATGATTTATTCTAGAGATGTATAACCCTTCTGCTGTCATAGGCAAACACTAACAACACTTGACTGGTGAATATAGTGGTTGCTGATATTAAAATATGAGTCAGGCTATTATTATTGTTATTCATATACCTGACCTCTCTAGAAAGTCCAGCGTTGTGGGGTCAGCGCGATTCTCATTGTGATCTTTATATCAGTACATAAACAGATGGAAACGATCTTTCCCATTATGGGTCGCGCAATAACAATTTATTCACTGCTCGGTACTAATTGACAGTGAATTAGAAAGCGATAAATGTCCGTGTGGTTTGTTAATTTGCGCCGAATACACGGTTGTGATGCTGTTGTTTATTCTAATTTTATTTTATAACGTTATAAGATAAGGACAGCAAACATAAGATAAGGCAGTTGACCGTTAAAATTTTAAATAGTGATTTTGAATAGTAATCGATTACTATTCAAAATCAGCTAACTTTCCTTGTCAATTGCTTTAGGAACTTTATTACATTATTACCAATTTAAGCAGTCGCTTTTGAGTGATTTTCCGTATCTGATAAAAATATTAAATTAATAATGTATATTTAAATAGGTATATTTTTATAAATAGACATTAATCTAACTTATGCAAGTACTAAGCTTTTACATCACATACTCCATCCGATTATTCGCGGCACAAGTGTATTAAAACATTCCTACTAACAAGACAGCGCGTTCGCAGCGGCGAGGACCCCTACTAATGTCGACCCCTGACCCCGATCGTGCACACGAAATCGTTCGTTATACTTTACTGGGCTACGAAAGCTACCAGTTGTTCCGTTCGCAATCGCCAGCCTAGATACCTAGGCAATACGCGGAGACCTTAATACAGAAGGGATCGCGTGGGAAACCTCTTTGCATTTTTCTCGTCGAATCGAACCGAACCGTACACACAAATACTCAACTCTTTGTCCTTTTTCTTAATTAAGTTTAACGAGCGCTGTGGCATTGATTAATTTCTCCTATATCTCTCCATAAATGCCTTTCGGTGCGGATTCTTATTGGTTGCCCTAATAAAATGTTATCTTTCAGAGATTGTATAGAAAATGTTGTTTCTGTGTACCATTAATTGCAGTTTGCGTTAATTGTAAGCGGAATGAGATTCCTTACCCTTTTTCAGCATTATAAATTAGTTGTTTTTTTTTATAGAATCTAATTAAGTAATTAAGAACGTAACTTAAGAGGTTTTAGCCTATAAATAACTCGTAACAATACATCATCATCATCATCAGCTCATTTTTATGTCCCCACTGCTGGGGCACGAGCCTTCCCTGTGGATGGATAGGGAGAACGGGCCATAAACCACCACGCGGGCCCAGTGCGGGTTGGTGGTTGTTAACGACTGCTAATGCAGCCGGGACCAACGGCTTAACGTGCCTTCCGAAGCACGGAGGAGCTCGAGATGATGAGGTTTTGGTCACCCATCCGATGACCGGCCTTTGCGAAAGTTGCTTAACCTCAGCACTCGCCAACCGGGCGAGTTAACCACTGCGCCATCGAGCTCCTCAATAACAATACATAAATTGTTTAATTTGCAATGAGAATAAAGAAAGTCTTTGAAACAAACAATAATGTAAACTACGTCATGAGCTTAAAGTGCGCACTTAAAACTTACACCCATTAAAATTCAGAGAAAATCTCGTTGCATTTGCAACAGTTATTGCTTACTATAAATAATAGATGCGGCTTTGCACCGAGTATGAAAATTATATCTTATTTTAGAACAGTGGACCAAGCGATTAGACTTACAAATATAAAATGTGGGAGATATAACAATATCACTTAATCTTAACATTAATCTTGAAATTCAGCTCTGTGGCCCATGTTGTTTGGATTCATTTTAGAACGTCCACATATTTGTTTTCAGTATTACAATCAACATTTAAAATGCTAAACGTAAATCTTAAAGCTCGCCTATTTTTTAACACCCGCCGCGAAACGAGGCACTTTTAAAATAAATTACTTTTATATCTACTTTATCTGTGAATTTTTATTAAGAGTTAAGGAATCCTGTCGTCCTTGGCGGCTGAGCGAACTTATTGTAAAAATATTCCAGTGAGAAATTTTCACCTGCTTTCTTAACATTTAAATAACTCATCTGGTATCTAGTGGACATACGCACTCATTTCGTCTGCAATTAATTTAAAATAATTGTCCTGACTTATCTCTTAAATTTTAATGTCGTTTGGAGAAACCATTTTCGTAATTTATATCAAGAAGCTCTTATATATATTTTGTAATTAAGTTTTAAACCTGCAAAATTAGGTTTTTAATTGTTTCATATTTTATTTACTGTATTAAAAAAGTACCAACATTTTTTTTTAAATTTATCCCTTGTACTTAGGTAAATTTTTTAATTTTTCTAAATATTTCTGCTTCTTAATCCCTTACGTAGCAAACAAATAGGTTTTAAGTGTACGTTAAACGTATTCAATACTTTTTTCACTAGGTAAATAACATTTTTTTTAAATTAGTAAAATTGAAATTATTTATTAGTAAAAAGTACTTTACTTCGATTAACAATTTACTAATCAATTATTAATATGTTATTTCATGATACATATACACGTAATATACTTATACTACACGTATTTCGTGATATAGGTATCATTGTAAACTCATTTAGTTACGCGCGGAGTAAATCGTACGTTTTACGCGTCTCACGTTGATGTCTTTTGTATGGGAGGCGGCGGCGAGTGTGCACTCTTATGGTGCATACACGCCGAAGTTACTTATTGTGGAGTTATATTGACACGGGAGATAGTTTAGCTCTAAATATATAAAAAAAACATTGTCATATATATTTATAGCATCATGCTAGTATGAATAGATTTTAATGTGTGACCCCGTACGCATTGAACGAAATACTTGTGATTTGGTTTTCTTTTATTTTTATTTTTTTTATTAGCTACACAAAACGGAATTACAGCGTTTACATGGTCATTTTCAGCTTGTAGAAACATTGGTAGACTGCACTTCCAAGGTATGTGCAGACAGCATGCATAAAACACATCGAGATCGAAAAGAATCGAGTATAAAACATTATTTAAAAATTAATTACATAAAATCACATTAATAGTTGCTAATTCAAAATTAAATATTAGAATAAAAATTAAATAGGGATAGGCATAACATAACATTCCTTAGCTACTTAGAATAATTGTTTTAGATTATTGCGTTAATAGATAATCGAAAGCTAACGTACAATCCAAGAATTATATAAGATGAACTTATAGTAAGTATATCGATTTCAATATAATAATAATAATAATAATATCGTATACACTCTTTAGTTAACGTTTTATTATTTTTATATGGTAGAACTAGAGCTAAGCTTACTTACATGTTTTTTAATTTGAAAGATTTTTGATTTTGATAATGTTGTCGTGGTAATAAACTGTAAGAGGGTACAACACGTCTATTTTAAAAAATAGATTAATTAAAAATATATCTTTCGCAACGTTGCGTGACTGCGGTGTGGATGCACCTTTACACTCATAGCACATTTAATTCATCGTTTTATTGCCATTTTAATGCAAGACGTATATTTCAATTGCAGAAAGTAGTCGTTCAACCGAATTCTCGGAACTCGAACTGTGGGAGTTCGAATGAGATACGCTCGTGGAAAAAATATGTTAAAAAATATACTTTAATATTTACAAATTAAGACACAAAATATTGTTAATCTAGTAGTAAACGATCTTATAGATCAGAATTGCGAATTCTATCGTTCACAGTACAGTTCGAATGTAAAAGGCATTGGGAAGAGTTATAGTTAGAGAAGAGAATAGTTACTGCCGTGTGGAATCGAATGGCAACCACATTAGAGCTTTAATGGCACTCAAGGTCGCTATAAATGATTCCTCAGTTAATGCTGTCGAACAAATGAGCCCGTGAACTGACGTCGGGCCACTGATTTTGTCAAGTGATATGTTTTAGTGTCTGCTTATTCTCGTCATTCTCCTGTGCTTAATATATGTATTTTAAATATAAATTAATAGATTGCAACTTCTCTGCGAACAACTTGGCATTCGAGAAATAGAAAAAAAAAACATTTATTTACAATCGCTACATACCTATAATAGAAAAACATGTTACAATTTTTGTTTTTTTTTAAATTAATTAGTTTTTATTTTTTTAAGCTTTTCCAAAAGCAAGCGGATAGGTGACTTAAAAAAATTAAGCGTAATCTGAAAGTTTAAGAATATATTTTTTATTGAATAAACTTAATAAAATAATCAATTTAATTTCGCATTTCAATGCTGATATTAAAACCGCCGTCCCAGATAGTAGCGTGCAGTGTCCGGCGGCCGTTTCTAACGTTTCTTTATCTCCAATCCTTTTCGTGTGCCGCGTTTCGTCTCGTCTGCGCGGTTTTATTGGGGCTCGCTCGTAGTTTTATTGGGAGTCTCCAGTTTTGTTGGGGAAACCATCATGGTTTTATTGGGTTGTTTGTAGTCTTATTGCCGTTTGTGGCTCGCGGGTCAAGAGATAGAAGTTGAAAACAAATGACACTTGATTGCTTTTTACGTTTGAACATATTTTTATGGAGCTTAATTACAGTTTTATTGAAGTATTTTCGATTTTAGTTCGTTTTAAGATGTATCTAAAATGTTAGAGTATTTAGGTTATTATAGAGTCACCTTCTATAACTTAAAATTAAACAGGAGAAGAAATTTTACTGTTTTATTGTACTTATCCTTAATTACTTTCTCATTTTTGTACTGTAGTATTTTTATATCTTAAACGTCGATATTTTCGTCTTCAATAAATCTTATCAATCAAATTCAAAATCTTGTCAAAATAAATTCGAACTACTTAACAATCGGAAAGCTCGTTGTCCACATAGTACCGACGATAGAATGAAATGATAAATCCTATGCGGAGGCACCAAACGAAGCGGCTCTAAATATAGCAACGGCTATTGCTGTACGCATCCGAGCTTATCGCTGCGGGCGCTTGCGGTCACCGCTACAACTGTTTTCTAATTAATTGTAATTAACTTAATGCTACTCTTTTCTTTGGATCGGCGGAATAAGGCTGCAGTGTATTGCGATCGAACTGCTTAGCGCATTTTTTAAATTATGACAGATTTTTCTATGAAAAACTATTTAGGTATATTGTATACTAAATTTAAAGTTTTTTTTTTCCTAAATTACCAAAAAATCTTATAACTTTTTGCGTGTTATGTTTTTGCTTTATTTTCAGCTTAATTAAATATTAATTCATTAAGTAGGTACAGTTAATGTTAAAACATGCGCTTTTATGACATTAGAAACGTATATGAGAGTCGGCAAAAAGTGTATACGCAATTTTGCCCTTGTCCGTACATAAATATCGCCACTGATAGAAACATCTCGATCGATACTCGCATTAGCGAGCCGAGCGCTATGCCCGCAAAAAGCCCCTTCTGCGTCGACGTTAACGGTACGCGGGGAGTGATCGTCATTCTCTTATTATTTCACTGAGCAATTTCCACAACGCAACCTCGTGTTATCTCTATCGGAAAAGTCGAGCGCTAATTGGCGCCATTGATGTTTTTTTTCGCCATGGGAAAATTCAGGTGCACTGCGATGCGTGCATTTTGCTAATTCTTTTATTAACTTAAGCGTTGTTCATTGTTTTGTGACGAACCGATTTTTTTATCAGTTTTTTTTAAAGTCGTGTGTTTATAAAAAAAATATAATAGAATAAAATATTGTCAAATTATAACTTTTTGCTTCTTTTTGGTACCTATGAGATAGGTATAAATCATATTTTAGGTATATTAATAATATGCATTTTGTATAGG